>VOMN01008154.1:0-25337 GCA_014899125.1 Orchestia grillus
TATTTGAACTCGCTCAGAACCTGATTATGCGAGTCTCCATTACCACGTTAACCTTTTACCCTCTATATGGATTTCAAAATTCCCTTCCATTAGGCTGCAGCTAGTTTTTATGCAAAACCGAATGCAGCCTTATTGCTAGAAATAATTTGATCGGTGAAGTGTGAACACTGAGAATGTGCCACTTGCAGGATGCGAACCAGCTGAAGAACCCAGGTGTGCCTGTGCCTGCCAGCATCCAGCTCTTGCGGACAGCAATGCGCCTCTTGCCAGACTCCTCCGCCGACCACTCCAAGGCTGAGAACTTGCTCTATGCCTTCACTGCTCTCCAGGACTTGTCTTGAGCTCGCGTCTGAGGAAAATCTATTGTATCTAATGAAGTCTTTTCTTGGATGAAACTTTCTCCACTAAATTGCTCGTAAATATGACCGAATAATTGGAGAGCTGGAAGCACGAGTTTCCAGTACGACATCCATTGCCATTCAGGCGTTCATAATCTACGAGGCAATCAAATTTGATTATGATTATGGAAACAATGTTAAAAATTGATGCATGCTCACTCCAATGAAAGTGGATGTATTTTGTGAGATGAAAGTTTTTTTGCATGGAGCGCCCAACACGTGAGGGTATGACCTTGGAAAATTACATGTAAACCGTTGATGCTTTACACCCTTCAATTTATATTTCAAGCGTTTTCGTCTCACTCGTGTTATATCACCCAATGCAGAGGTTAAGTTTTGATATCGCTTCCGAAAATATACTTTTCGATAAAACTAGAAGGATCATCACAAATTACGATGTTTTCACTCAGAAATTCATCTCCGTTAAAATGGCGTAATATCCATAAACTCAAACAAATCCATTGTCAGCAGTAGTATGCACTTGTGTGTCCGCTCACAATTAGTACGTTATTGACTACCGTTCAACTGAATGATATTAGTTTCCCGCTGAAGTTTACTTCGGAACGGCACTCGCTGCCGAAGTCAAGTGGAAAATATATTTTTGGCAGATGCTTCAAGTTGTTAGCGTCTGGCTAGACTGTCAGTAGAAATGAAATATTTTTTAGTGTAATGGAATTTGTTAGCTTAACCCATACCTTTCGTAGGTGTACGTAACGTTTTCTATTGAAGCAGGACTTGAACAGGTTTCATGCAGCGAGGTTTTGCGGAGCTCCCTATTCACCCTTGAAGATTGTGTGGACTAGTAACCGTTTCACTCTTTTTAGTGTTTGTTTCCATGGGATGAAACCTCGTCTAATAATAGAGTATAAAGTATGTATAAAGCCATGTAACTTTATATTCCTTCGGGAAGCTGCGTTGACGCGTTATCTTTGTGCCGGGAGACTCGTCAGAGCAAAAGCTCAAACTCAGAATCATTGGTACTTATGTGTCGGTAAATATTTTTTGGAACACCCGAGTCCTGTGCCCGCCTCTGTCGGTGCTCCTGGGTACTTTGTGTTGTGCGAAGAAAGCTTGCCGGCCGCCATTAACTTGCGGGTCATCAGCGTTGCTTGCCTGTGAGCTCTTGGTGATTACACAGCCTAGTTATCTAAAATTTTTCTGTTTGTCGTATTAAGCTGCTGGGTGCATCGGGATAGAATCGTCATTAATTGGCATGAGTCATTTAGGATATGTTAGGCATTTAGATTGGCCAGCTAATTCCCCAGACATGAACACAATAGAAAATTGGGGAGACCACCTAGAAAGTCGAGAAGATCGTCCTAGTACTGTGGCCGCTCAAATTGCCGCCATTATTCGTGCTCGACTAATTTTTCCAGGGAGCTTTGTAATGATATTAACGAAACTTCTACTTTTCACCCAGCGGAAGATATTATTCTTTTTTATTTCGTTTGAATTATGTATAGCATGCTATGTTTAGAGTAACATTCCGGTAAAGCAGCCATTTTCGTTGCTATTTTGTATTACGTACGTAGTTCTGGACGCCTGCTTTTCTGTAATTTCGCGTTGTGAGTTACTGCGAACGGTTATTCCGCCCTCTCATGCGCCCAGTTGTGGGTGAGATTTGTATGAAGCGCTAAGCGTCTGGACTTTATACCGTTTGCTGCACCACAGTACATACTTTCTTCTCGGTTCAAATGCAGTCGGAAGCAGCCATTTCTCAATAATTCTATATCCTGAAAATTTGATAACTTTGATGGTCAGATATGACCTCGTAATCTCTTCATTTTTCAGTGTTCGCTATGTAGAGTGTATTGTAGAGGTGTTGGTCACCTTGATAGAGTTCATATAATCAAAGTCATATTTGTACCTAAGAATTTTATGAAACGCATACGTCTGAAAGGTAGAAAATTTTTTACATTTACCATGCTTGCTGGAATTTAGTGACCGCGATGGAAACTGCGAGAAAATCAATCATGACCACAGCAAGCCCGCATGAGACCCATTAGTTTTATGTTCTACATTTGGCTCGGTCACTTGTTTGTTAATAACTACTCTTGAACCGGTGAGCGCACCTGTTTTCCTCCCACTACTTTTCGTGATATTTTCGAGTTTAATAGAGTTAAACGTCTTTCTAGATATTTTAATTTTGATTTAAAATTGTTCTTATCTACCTTCGATATTTTAAGCTCTTAAAATTTAAACTATGAAAAGAATATTTACTTTAACATTAACTTCATGTACAGTTCCCTAGCAATCTCACCTCGTACCTATCCTTGTGATCCTTTTCTGACAAGTTCCCCACTCTGAGCTTGGGAGGTTCATAGTTACTTTGCGCTGGTGACCGATAATGTGGGTGGAAACTTAATCATAAAATTTTCCTTCTACAAATTCTCGCACAACTGCTGGATTGACGTGTCGTTGTTTAGAGTTGTAAGCCTCTACCAATGTTAGTCATAAACTGCAACATGTATATCAAGGCGTGATGATAAGATAATGGGAACATATGCGACTGGGATCTAAAATACTAACTAAATGTAATGTAAAAGTGATTATTTTATTTTCTAATATTCTAGGCTTCTTTTAGTCATTAAATTAACCTCATTCTGTATAGTAGAAATAATTCATTATTGGAGTATAAATGGTTGAAGTAAAAAACAAAGCTCTTTAGTGTTACTGATATTTTAATAAAAATGGCGAGACCGAGACAGAATGAGATTAGAGCAGATGCACTAGCCAAGGAAGCCTCGTATCCTCCTGTCCAGAATGCCCTCCTCCTGCTGGAGCTTGGCGAGCAGCCGCGCGTGTATGTCTGCCCCCAGCGTGGAGCTGCCCTGTAGAGGTACAATTGGTACTTGTACACACTGCTTAAGTGCTCGTACATGGTAATGAAGAGTTCGTATTCTGTACACAGTGCTGAAATGCTGGTATACCTGTACACAGTGCTGAAATACGACAGTAATTAGCATAGGTCAACGCTAATGAGTCATTTCACGTGTGACAGCCTGATACGAACCCAGCGACTGCTACAGCATCAGCCATCTACACTTGTATCAGACGTTTACAGCTGTTAACTAACTTGTCTACACTGCACTTGGCAGCAGCTTTAGCAGCGACAGACAACATTATATACTGTTTAATAATAACTATCTAAACGACTTCGGCATGCTGTTAAATGGCTCTATAAAAGAAGTCGACATTAACTCACTCTTAGAGAAACTATAACTTGGTAACCTGCGTTTTGGGTGACGTCTCGATTCCTGTGGAGAATGTAGTTATAGCTCAAACATTAAAACTTCATATTTTCTAGGAGTAGCAAAGCGTCATTAGATGTATTAGTATTATTCAGAAGTTTCATATATATTAACTATTTAACATCACAGTTGTGAAACTTTTCATATTTTTATTGTTAATTTATCCTAAATATACGCTTTTCTAAGTTTTTCTTTTATCTTCGAATCCGCCCCGCTTTTCTGACCAAATAAAAATTGAGCACGCCATCGAAAGCTGATGGATCCGATGAATCATAAGCTCATAAATGACCAGCTGAAAGCTAATCATTCCACCGGGTGAGTACTAAGACACTTAGCACATTTATTTCCTAGAAAATTTCAGCAGACTGTGACCTGGATCAGAGTTAGGTCTGACCTTAAGAGCTCGCTGCAGGGTGTGTGGCCCGATGGTGCCAGGACCGAGGAGATGCACGGCGCAAATTGTGGAGTTGGGAGCCACGCCCACCACCACGCTGACGGGGGCGCACTGCTCTTCCTCAATGCTGGGGTCCACAACGGTCGCTCCTTCCGCAACCTGCGGGTCGCCATAACCGGTGAGTGATCGATAATTTTTTGACGGAGGTTTTGCGTTTATTCACTCATAGTAATTGTGTAAAATGGAAACAAGGGCAGTTCCTCCTGTAAAAACCAGCTTTAATAATTTTGTTTTGATGTAACCTCTCTCATCCCACCGTATCGCATGTCTGGGAGCGTTAGTTAATTTTATCCATGTCATACAATCGTGCCGTGATTATTCCACTAATGATCACGGACGGTCACCAAGTCCTGTCAAAACCATCTACGACTTTCTTTTTTTAAACCCAAGAACACGTTCCTCTATAAACGCTGCTGCAAACACAAAATAAGGCGCGTATCATTTCAGTCAATACAACTCACAAAAGAACAACTCCATAGTAGATATCGGAAAAATTTCGCCTACATATACAAATCAATTACAATGATGAACCACACGCAAAAAACATTGAATATTAAGTTCTACAGATTGAAACCAAAATTCCCCTCACCCGAAGATGTGTGATGAGCACGGGCGCATTGACGACATCTAATCTGTCCACATCGTAGGGATTGTCTGAGAGATTAAACTCGAGTTCTCCCCCGTCCTCGCCAGTGACAGTAATGCGAGGCGTCCGTGTAGCGAACAGAGCGGCCTTCACCCCCACCGACACCACGTCGAACAAGTTGCCGCCGCACTCCAGCACCTGCCACAACAAGCAATTCTCGTCATGGGTCTTCACATTGGTGGGCATAGAAACATCTGAGACACATAGCCATTCGAGGAGGAATAGAAGTGAATATCTTTCATACAAAGCTATTAAGTTACGATCGTGTTCTGAAACTAAGCATGCTCGTTGAATTCGTTTCTTTAGAGTAGTGTGTAAATAATGCAATGAATTCTTGAACAAAACTTTACTGCGAAATATGTGGTTAAAAAATGAAAGTTTGTTAAGTATAGGTGCGCCTACAAATATTGAAAAAGGTACCGTATTAAAAAATGGTTCTCCATAAGTGAGCTATAGAAAAAGTTAAGGCTGGCCCCCAAACGCGTGCATCAGCGAAAACAGCTTTATTGTTCATGAAACTCAAAATGATAAATTTCAAACAAGAAGTCAAACGCTTCTTTGCAAAAAAGTTTCGTCAGAACGCAGTAGTCAGCCTTGGCTACCGTATTTTATAGAAAAATAATACCTGACTTAAAACAGAAAAATCGTCAGAAAATTACGCACTGGTCAGGCAAATGTCCTCTACATGAAAAGAAAAATGGCTCCTCTCATCACCACATCTGAGAGCTTTTGATTATTCTGTCATTTCAGAGTCAATAGAGCACACAAAAGAACACCATAGCAAAAATCGGAAAAAATCTTTTTCACAGAACTCAGTTATAATCATAAAATATACAGAGAATATTAAGTGCAGATTTTTACATGCAACGAAGAAAAAAAATTATTTCAAGAAAAATATATGACTTATTTTTAACTAACAACGTAAACTCAAAAAAATTTTTATAGCTACATGAACCACTTGAATTTCAATGAACTATAATTCACAGTTTATAATTTTTCTCACAAGCAAGTTTATGGCTTGGCGTTGCGTATTTGAATGACAAAAACATCAATGGGTTATCTGTAACAGGCGCTTCGTACATCACATTCTTCACCAGATGCTGAAAGGTGACTTTAACTAAGCCCGTTGAAGTAATGCAAAATTAAAATTTACGGGTGACTTAAGAGTCACATGAGAGGGTGAAGAGCCAAGGTCCCTAGAGTCTCACCTCGACATCGACATAAAAAGCTTTCACGTATTTGCCCGGCACCACAACCAGGCCGTGCGTGTTGAAGGCGTTGGCGTCGCTGTACAGGCGCTCCAGAACGCCGCTCAGGCGCCCGGCAAGCTCGTCGCCTCCGCGTCCTTCAAATTCCGGGGCCGCGTTTGCGGAACTGGAACCGAAGAAAAAATTGAAATTTTTTCACTGCAAATGCTCTTGGGATGAATTGCAAAAACATGCACGACTTTTAACTGAAGCCTCGTTACTCACTGTGTAAAATTACTTTCCTGTTAAACAGTTTGAAGTACTTTACTCAAGTTAAAATGATGCACGCTTAAAAATGGTTGGTCACATATCTTCATTTCAGATTTGGCACAAAAACATTTTTAACGTTAAATAAATAGCATCAAGTTCTCTTAGCCTCTCTTGCCTCACTTATTCTCTCAGCGACACCTGAATCTTTACACTCGTGTCCACACCTAAGACAATGGTCTAGGGAAGTACAGTGAGGGAGACTTATGTATGTGCCTCTGGCTCAGACCCAGCCATCTTTTGTCGAAGATATCCTCTAACTAGGAGGAAATACAAGGATTAAATTGGAAGACTATGAAAGCATTTAAATTGGAAGACTACCAAAGTAGCCAAATTTGATCTTTACGAAAACAGCTAAATTTGATCTTTACAAAAACAGCTAAATTTGATCTTTACCAAAACAGCTAAATTGGATCTATACCAAAAAAGTAAAGCAACAAAATGGCTAAATTGGATAGGTACCAAAATAGCAAAATTGGATAACCAAACATATTTATCCCACATTTGAAGAAAGAACAAATAAGAAAAAGAATCATACCAATTGACAAAGAAGAGCAGTTTGCCATGGTTTGGGCGAGTAGGAGCAGGTGGCTCCAACTCCATTTTAACAGTGACGAGGATGTCGGTCCTGTGAAGTCTGACACGAGCTGAGCCATTTGCTGTGTCCAGCACACCCGTTTCCAGCACCAGCTCTCTGTAGTCCAAGGGTCCTCGACCATCAGCTCGTACGCCCAGCTGAGTGCCACAGAAAAAGTTACACAAGTTGGAAATTTGTTGAAGCAATTAGAGCTAATGGTCAGCAGGAGAATGGAAGCTATCAGTAATTATATATATATATATACATATGCGCATGCAAGCATATTGAACTATTATTTCAAAAAGTAAGATGACATTTACACAATAAGGAAAATATGCATAATTCTTCAAGTGCATCAGCTATTTGGTAGAGAATTTTAAAATATCACACTCACTTAGCTCTATTTGGGTAATTTCATATAACTTGCAATGCTTCAATGCATGAGGACAATACAAAAAACATGTTGCTTTTTTGAAGCTTGAGTAAAAAGTATTGGAATTTTAATTACTTTACTGAAACATTAATGTCATATACCTACCAAGGTGCATAAATTCTGCTGATAAGTTCTACTAAGCATTTACTGAATTATGATAACTAAATCACTAATTCACTTAGGTCAGTTAATTCAAACACAGCAAAAACAAGACAGCTAATTGGTGAAGAAGCATAGGTATTCCCTATATCAGCAGTTAGTTTTAACATTTAAACACATAGAGGTCACACATCAGAAACAATTAAAAGTGCTACATAATAATTTGATTATACATTTACATTTATTGTCAGCTACAATTTAAGTCATCTACTTTTAAATTTTTAAATGTGCTTTTACCTTTGAACTTGACATGACAAAGGATTCATAATTGAAATACATGCTAAATGACTTCCATTCTAACATTTTTTTGTGTAATTTCAGATACCTACTAATTTGAAAAAGTTTTGGTGCCACTTCAGCACTTAGTCTATTTTTTATATTTGACCAGACCAGAGGAAATGCAGAAAAGATGTTCTCTGTGGAGCCTGATCTAGGTGGACATGAGTAGAGGTCAAACAACACATTACTGACAAAAGTCACCATGAGGCATCTCACTGGTGCTCTGGGAAACTTTAGACTGATTATGGCTGAATTATGTCCACTATTTTTAGGATGTAATTGCTTCTGAAATGAGCATCTTTTTAGAGAATACAGAGGCAGGGTATGAGGTACTGTCTTTCAATTTTAAATCTGTCAGAGAAGTCATATGCCATTAAGCGTTACTGACAACATAACCTATAATTAAAATTATAAATAGGTGATAAAAGACAAGACATGGAGTACCTTCAGTAAAGTGATAAATGATAGGCACAGCAAAGCAAAGGTCCATTCAGGACCTCAGAGTGAGATTCCCCTCAGGGTGTGATTTCCTATACAATACTAACCTGCAGTAACTTAATTAACTCTGTAGCTTATAAGGCTATTGCCTACCCTTTAGCCCATAGGGACAAAACATTAAGAAAATGTAGAACTTGTTATAGAAAACTTTTACCCAATAAAATAAAAAAGCTGCTCCCGCTCCTTAAAAACACTAACCTTTTTTAAAACCGAGTTTTTTCAACCCTGCTCAAATGGTCAATTCACATGTATGGAATGGAATGTAGTATTAGCAAAACTCCATCATTCATCAGATACTTAACAACTTATGCAGAAGTTTTTATGGGTACATAACATGAATGAATTTATGGTTTCAGTCCACAATATAAAAATGCATTAGACAACATGAGAACTATAAATATTATAAAGGATCAGTACAATGTTCATTTATACATTAGTAAAATGTCTATTTCATCTATTTTCAAAATGATCTAAAATTATATATATGTTTTTTGGTATGTAATAGGTACACAGGTAGCAATATACTTATACAATATCAATTGTTATTGGTATATAACTAATGGTTATATAGCTAGACATATATAATATGCATCTCCACATGCATGTGTGGAAGATGTATACAAAATCATTCAAATATCATCATGAAAAAAGGAAAATAAACACCAATATATTACTTAAATCTACAAAGTCTAGAATGATTCATATCAGATATTAAATTTTTTTTCTATACTGCACAGTGGAACACTATTTATAAAATATTTGCAACACTTTCATACTAGGATCTTATATCACACACAAAAAATTGACAAATGAAGGTATAACAAAAAAAAGTTTGCTATAATTAGAAAACCTTTGTACCTCAAAATTTATAAATGCACATCACAATCTCATCATGATTTATGCTAGCTCAATAACAAAACAATTCACCCACCTTCACTCCATCAATGATGTACCGCTTCTCTGCTTCACTCAAGTTGATATCAACCATAATTGTTAATTGAAATGATTAATACTGTTTATAGTATAAAAAGCAGCTCTGAAAAAATAATTCTTGAAGTAATTCAAATGTAACTATTATGATAAAAACTTATAGTTGACAGTCCTAGTTGAAAAACTGTTCTCAGAAAGCTGAAAAGTAAAAGTTTACATTAGCAGTAACTACAGCAAAGCTCAGTGCATCAATGTATTCATGTATTTACAGTAAGCATACCATAAGGTTTTGTGACATTGCATGAGTAACAATAGTCGTAGGAGCAATTTTCTAGTGCTTTGGTATGTCTTGCAATTTTGAAAGCTATCCACCGCTTATATCATCATAAAGGTCATCTAGTTCACAAAGACAGACATGCAATAAGGACCATCAGACAAAGCCACAGCAGATAAGTAATTGGCATCTCAGAATCTTCCATTGTATACTGAAAGACACAACCTTTGCTTCTAAGCTTACAAGTTGATAAGGGTCTAAGTTTTCCATGGGATAAAAATAAAAGAAAACGGTGATTTTCTTTAGTCTCCTCTTGATTCCTGTACTCTTTGCATCTCTGGGTCTGAAAAGAGCTTCGGTGTCAGAGAGAGACTAGGCCAGTGAACGTTAATTGCATAATTTGCAGAAGACATTTTAGAGGGTAACCAAGCCCTAGGGTTTCAGCTGCCTACCCATTTATGGCTGAGTGCTATCCATACCTAAGCTGAAACCCAAGTGGGCAACAAACGTGATGAGCTTAACTGTATCTCAGCTGTATACAGATTAGATCCTTTATAGACAAAGTTAAATAATTAGAAAAATCTTTTATGGATTCATTCTTTTCTTGCTCTTACTATTCAAGAGAGTTCTCACATTCATAGTGTCTCATTTTTTTCATTTAAACCATTTAAACTAATTTAGAGTACTAAAATATATATCCATAACAAATTTTTGGTTATTATGAATTATGTGTTACATAACAGGGTAAGGTTTAGCATGGCTTACTTTCAGTATGTTACCTTCAACCTCTTTGAAATATTTAGTTCCTTCTACATGTTTAATCTGTTTTTATTCCAGCATTGTAAAACATGTCATAGGATCAAATCTCCAATTCTGTCAGTAATAAGGTATATTTGATACGATAATTTTTTTAGCATTTATTATTTTAATTTAAACTAGAACAGCTCATAAAAGAATGATTTAACACTATATACTTAGAAAGTCAATATCCTTGTCACTGCAAGCATGTACACATAAGAGCTGTGCAATTTTACACTACAGTTTGTGTTTCAATTCATATTTATTTCATGTTAGGATACTATTTTTCTAACATTTAAAACTTGACTTATTTTTAAAAATGTCAATACAGTATAACATTCCTCTTTTTAAACCTTTTGCATCAACATTTATCTAACATCAAACTCATTGATCATAAATTAAGTTTTATCTGGAGATAAAAATCTTAAGTATTGAAAGACAAGTAAGTTTTTTTTAAATTTTCATATTGCTCATCTGCAGATTAAAAGAGGAAGTTAATTTGCATGAAGTCTGTAATATAAAAAAAACTAGAATTTACAAAAGTAACTTCTACTTCAAGCATGGGTCTACTAAGTCAGCATTTTTTTAACCCAGGAATGGTAACCCTAAATCCAAGGTTGGGTGAAGGAGAGACTCATAATCTCAAATCTACTGGGGAAAAATGGAAGGCAAACTATGGGGTATGAGAAACCTGAGGTTACCATTTCAGGGTTAACAGCCATTTACACTTGACAAAATCTTTATTTTCATTTCTGCATTAAGTTAGTTTATTTGTGTAACACATGCTATTACCATCATTATTATATTGCTGCTATTCTCTTCAATTTTTTCTCTATTTTCACATCTACACTAAAAATATTTGAAGCCCAACCAACATATTATATTCTTTTAGGTTCTACTACACTTACAGTGAGTGACTTACTTCACCAACCATTTTTTCATACACTTATGTTACTTGTGTTCATCTTTCTTCACCAAGCCAATTAATATTTTTCTTGCATTTTTATAACTATTATGAGTAAATTCTAGAATTACTTTGCACCAACACTCTCACAATTTTTTTTTTCTTCTTCTTCAAAACTACAGAGCTTAGAAGGCTAGACCATGCAATTCAGTGCCATCATACTATTTCTTTTGACAGTGGAGATTTGGATGTGTAAGATACAAAAGACTTACAATAATAGGATTTGCACATTTTACTGTACAGCTTACATCATCAGTCAAACATTATTACAGCCACTGAATGTGCTTTCAACTACGGGTTAATGAAGGAGAAGTTATATTAACTATTAGAGGGAAATAGAGCAATCGGGGTTTCAGCTGCTAACCCTTTTCAGTCAAGCGCCTTAACCACGCTTTAACCCTACTGGTAAGGAACGTTCATCAGTACGGAATGAATATTGTTACTAGGAAACAATAAGGAAAGTAAGTGGTCTGCCCGATTTACCTTAAGTTCCACCTTGAGCCGTAGGCCAAGGGTTGATCGACCACAAACCTCACGTGTTGGCTTGTTTGTGTTTCTAACTGGAGAAGGCAAAATAGACCATTCGCTTCCGGCATACTGGAATTTTTAAAACCGAAATTGATGTTAACTCAAACCTTTTGGTTTAAACATACATCAAGCAACTACAAAATAGCCACTAACAAAATGAGTGAAATAAAAGTAAAAGAGTAACTTTATTACGCTCTAATCAGCTAAAAATATAATTTGTGCTGAACATAAAAAATATTTCTTGTATAACGTACGCCTGAGGGTAACAAAAATACATTTAAAAATCTATTTCTCTAGTCTCGTTAAATGATTTGTAAAAATTTGTTATTAAGCCAATTGAATTATTAAGTTTTAACAAGCGTCTCAGTGAAATGTCAGAGCAGTGAAACGTTTGACAGTGCGTCCACTCTAGGCAAAGTTTAAATCCGCAGCATCAGCGAAAAGATCCTCACCTAGATCAGGAATTTTCTTGTGGGCACGACTCAACAAGTCACCGTAAACGACCGGCATCAAATCAGAGTGAGGAAAAGTTACAAACGGCATACCTCAGAGGCACGTAGTAAGGCTAGTTCTTTCCCTCATGTACAACAACTACCTGCCAATTCAAGTCCAGAGCCAAACAAAGTTCTTCATTGACAATATAAAAGAATTTACATGCAGTGACAACAGTAAAAACAGAGCTAGTCTTTAGGGTCACTTAAATAATCTATACCAGTGGTACTCAGACTGGTAATTATGTTTCCGCCCAGAGAAATGCAGTGTGATAAGGCTGAACAACTGAACAACTTAAAGAGCGACTGAGTGTAATAAAATCGGTACATCGGGGCCTATTTTATTCGCACTTATAGGTGAAGTATATATTGTTTTGAGGCACCCTGTACATGAAAATGTCAGTAAGATATATGCATCTACTATGTTATGGTTTTACATGTACTTTTATGCTCAAAACTTTATAACATGATTTCAATTCATTCCATATATCATGCTCTAGCTATGGGATCTTTAGTAGTCGAAAATAAAATGTTCACCATATGTTCTATCAATTCCATTCCATTACAAAATTCCCGGACGCAGGCGACCTACGGCGCGTGTAGAAATATTTATAGTTATGCATGGATGGTGATGGACATGGTCTCGCATCGGTGTTTAAAAATTGTACTATGACAACTCCGAAGAACCAATTGAACTTTTCTGATCGACCCTCAGTAGTGTTATATATTAATGTTTTTGGTATCTTTTTTGCCAAAAATTATTTATCCCACAGATTGTTTTTAAAAATCCAAAGGCAACAGCCTGGTGACATACTGCTACATGGGTTTGACTTTTAATCATCCCTAATTACGGCTAAGAGGAAATTTTTGTGTGTCATAGAATGCAGTTTACTGAACAAATGATGGTTTCATTTTGTAGTATTTTCATAAAATGTTAATGACTTCTAACTAATAAGTATTGTTTTCCCCTGAATTATAGGTACCCTAATCACTGAAATCCTGATGTTCTAAAATACATATACTGTTACACACCTACATCATTGTTTAAATTTTTATTATTTTCCAAAGCAAAGGGTAAAAATGTCATTACGATGTTTGCTGAGAAGCACAACTCAACGCTGTCCTGTATGGCCCCTCCCAAGAGTAGCAACTCATCCACTTGTGAGGAGGTTTGTGAGCTTTAATTAAAGTAACATTCACGCTTTTATACATGTTTAAGTTCTTGTTTATGAAAAATGGTTAAGGTGAATATTTTATGTTTAAATTACCTGAGTTGTTCAATATGATGTTCAATCATTTTTATAGTAAAATTTTAATTTCAACAATTAAGCTATAGCTGAGTGGGATTTTTTTGTATTTAATGATTGAATTGGAGAAAGGGTGCTTAGTAGTGTATTGGAGACAAAAAAATATGAAATTAACCCTTTATGATAATGTTTGGGAATTGATAAGCTCATTCTTTGAAATTTTGTTGTTCTAAACAAAGAGTTAATTAGACTCAGAGATTTTTTAAGAATTTTGCTAAATTGAAAGTATTATTTTCAGAATTTCTTGATTGTAAATTTAGTGAAGCAAAATTCTAAGTAAAATGTGTTTGTGAAGTAATCATTCTTATCTATTTTAAATTCGGTATGATTTATAATTAAATTTGAAAAGAAAATTTAAAAATTCTGGTAAAATTTACCCATTTATTATTTAATTATTAGGAGAAGCTTTAGAATGTAAAATATGTTTGGTTTTCTAGCACATGCCATTGGAATCGGCAATCCCAGAGGATATTTTTAGATTTCCTCAGCTATAGATGGATTTTTGTGACTTCTGTATTTCATATCTAATTTTTTAGTTCAGTTTTCACAACTTCTTTGCTCTTTTTTTTGTCTTTTTTACCTTTTTATTTGTAATTTACTGTTTTTATGTGCAGAATTTCCTATGTGGGAACCCACATAGTACATAAATGTTTCATTTTCTATATTTCTTGCAAATAATCCTTTTTCTATTCTATCTATATCACTAGTACTATTGCATTATTAAAATAGATTACAGGTTTATGTATCTCCTTGAATACAGCCAACTGTAAGAAGTATCTAGGCTCATCCAAATCTTTATTTAGTGTCATTGGATAAAACTTTTTTCTGAGTTGTGGAAGCTTTTTCTAAAGGTTTCAAAGTATAGAAAATTATATGAAAAGGTATTAGACCCATTGCAGTAGCTAATAATGCAATGCAATGGTGCAAATTGCATGGAACTTGAGCCCACATTTTCACTAGATCTGTGCTGGTAATGTTACGTCAAATTAAGTTGAAACTAATCAAACCTAAATGAATCAAACCTCATAATGTAACACGACAAAGTAGGAACATACATGGAAAGGTTGTAAAATAAGCTAATTACACAGCTAAAGACAGATTGTACAATGTATTTTATTTTTAATTATTTATTGTTCATCTAAATTTTTTGAAAGTAGGTTTCCTTCATTGAGAAAATTTTATATTCTGATGCTAAAACAAAGACTGCAATGAATGTAACACTCAGTACAGCAGGCCTCACTGAAGTAAATATTAACCAACAAGTTGACCAAAGTAAGGGTTTGGGTTTCTGTAGTGCATTTTGAATAATTTTGACGCTACACTGGTTGCCTTTCTATTATTAAAGTTATTTTCATATTTTACCAAAAATAATGGTAATTTTATAAACAAAATTTTGTTTGCCATGTGTTGGTAGATTTCTGTTGAAAAGATCTAAAATTTGTGTTCTATGATCAATTTATGTTATTCAATTTCTGAATTAGCATTCTACTACAGAAATGAAGGCTTTTATTTGAGATATCAGAAGTGTAGGTTTATGGTTGAACTCTTTTCAAATGCTTTAGTATATGCTAAATTTATTTTACAACACTCATGGTGGCTTCACTTTTTGATCTAAGGTAAACATTTTCCCTTCCTCTGTTTCAGATTTTTTAGCAATGCTGCTTGCCAGGGCAAGAAGAGCATTGCTGAGGAACTTGGTCTTCCTCAGCCTCCAACAAAACCTCTACTGCCATTCACAAAATATATGAGCATGGGGCATAAAGAGTATCCACATCTCTCTTGGAATGGTTAGCATTTATTCTATCATTTTGCATAGAGGGCAAGCACTAGAAAATTGCTCAATGTTGTTAGAATTACCTTTCCTGCATTAGAAATGATTGAACCCTAAACTGTAGAAGAAGTACTGGTATGTTCATATTTTAGGAATTCAATCTTATGAGATTACTGTGAACTATTTAGTTTTTGTCTTGTTCTATTTTAAATGCAGAATTCTTCTAATGTGCTTCACACAAAAAAATGGATGATCTTAGTATCTGCTACAAACTTTAAATGAGCCATGTTTTGAAATGCTGATAATCAGAGCTGGGCAGCGCTACTTTGAAATGTAGCGGCCGCTACAGCTATCGCTACATGCTCTAAATGTAGTAGGCGCTACCGCTACACCCACTAGATTGTAGCGGCCGCTACATGTAGCGCGCTACTGCCCACCTCTGTATGTATGTATCGTGCTGGTTTTTAAATAATATTTAATACTATTAAGTAAAATCTAAAGGCTTTATCTAAAAATGTAGCGGTAGCGCTGTAGCGGCAAAACCTCGTATCGCTACTGAAATATGTAGCGGGCGCTACTGCTACACCCACTAGATTGTAGGCGGTACCGCTACACCCACTAGATTGTAGGCGGTACCGCTACACCCACTAGATTGTAGCGCCGCTACCGCTACTGAAAATGTAGCACGCTACTGCCCACCTCTGCTGATAATGTAGTCTTTATAATAGCTGTGTAGTTCAGGGTTGATTATATGCTATCATCAGCTCATTGGCTGCTTATTACAATTATTTAGTTACCTATCCATCTGTATTATATTTGCTATTTCTTTTGAGTTTCCATGATGGCAGAATGTCTGAGGTGGTAGTCAGTTATGCCAGGATCATGCATTATAACTTCTGTTCTTCAATAGATTGTGGCTTGATATTTGTAAGATTCTCTAAGTAATTGTTTTCATGCGCTCAGTTGAGTATATTTTTAAGCTCCTAAAATGCCTTTATTTATCTGCAGATATTGCCACAGCCTCATTCAAAAGAGCTACTGTAGTCATTTGTATCTATAACAACCATGGTGTTTTTAAATATTTCAACAAATTAAGGTACATGTTACTCTAATACCCAAGTATCCACTTAAGTCTTGACATACAAATATCTATCCACTCCTAAAAAATTAGCTGTATGAGCTAGAATTTGTCAGAAAATTAATTTCCACTTATGCATTTATTTTGAGTTACTATTGAGAATCAGCAATGTAGTAGTGGAAGGAACTAATTTTGTGGAATTTTGTTTGTTTGTATGGTGAGTTTTTGTATGTGGAAGGAAGGGTTTTTGTAAGTTAAGGTTCCATTGGACTTGAGTTCCTTTATGATAGATGCTCAAATTATGTAACCCATTTGAAGTATGAATTTAAAGTTTGTTGTTAGACACCAGTTTTGAAGTGCTTGCCATCAGAATTAAAAATTGTTAAGACAATGCCTCAAATGTATGAACAGTGAAGTCAATATAGAAACATTTATTTATTTATTTTTATAAAATATAGAGATAAAATGATGTGTTCTGAATAAGTTAAGTGTAGGCATGAATGTAATGGAAGCATCTCAGCTGTTGTACACTGATATTGCAATATTATTGCAATATCACCTAATAGGAGTTCACCCATGTCTTGCAAAACCGTGTCATTGGTTTTCATATTTTTTTTCATAAAGTTCAGGTTGAACTATTTAAGCCTGGTAACTTGGAGGCTTGAGAATGTCAGACCATTTTACTTCATTTTCACTGGCCTTACCTGTTATGTCATTTTACTTCATTTACTTCATTTATTTTTATCATTTCAACTATTTTATCCATACTTTTTAATAGATGAAATTGTAGTAGCATCTAAGGGAGAAAAATTATGCTGAATCACTGATGTTAGTGGATGTTGGAATTCAGGATGTAAGAGCCTCAACCTGTAGTTTATTTTTGGGAAAGACAGTTTTCTGTTCTTATTTGGGAAGTGATTGAAGCTAAGCTTGTTCTACGTACATATATAACACAGGCCAAAGTTGAAGCATGTATTGTGTGACATGCTTGACAATGAATACTGTAATATATTAGCAAGATAATGCTATATTATTCAGCATGAAAACATGTCAGTCACACTTGTATTGAAAATTTAATTAAAGTATGAGTTAGCAATGTGTATATCTTTGCAAAATTTTTCAGAAAGGATACGTCTGCTCTCTGATAAATGGAACAAGCAAAGTGCGGAAGAAAGAGCACAGCGTCTCAAAGAATATTATGAAGAGAAGAAAGAATTTCAGCTGAAGTGAGTTTGTATGAATAATGAAACCATAATAGTTGAGCCAGTGACATGCAGGTCTACAGTATCACCTGACTGTGTTTCATCTACATCTATTAAATATATTATATTTGTGTCAGTTAAGTTTTAAATACACTACAAAGTAAGTATGTAATGGTATTTGTATGAGTTCTCTAACTCAAGTTTACACTCAGTTCTGGTGTAACATGACACACCATCAATGGCTGTTGGCCACATGCTGTGCTGAACACTCCTATGTATATATGGGTGCTTGAGTGTTCTTGTATCTTCTCCCCTCAAAAGGTGTAGGGTTAGGTTAGTTAGGTTGGTCCACCTTATGCTATAGTAACTGGTGTTTTTAGTTGGGCACTGTTAAGATACTTCAGCTATAGATAAGCTTTTAAGACTTCTATCTTTTGTGCCCACTTTTTTCTTTCAATTTCACCTCTTTGCTATCTCTCCTGTGTTTTTTATGTTCCCTCTTTATTCTAAACTCGCCATTTTTTACACAACATCCTGCAAGGCAACACACGTTGTGCCTAGATTCCCCATCCTCTTTAGTCAATACCAAACTGTCCCTTCTCTTTGCTCTCCTAGGAACACATTTTATGTGGATAGAGAGTTCTAAAGCAACTTCTAATCTAATCTAATCTTGTATCTTCTTAGTGCAGTAAAATTGTTGGAGTGTAGCTCATCAAGTCATTGTATTGATATTGCAGCACTTCTACTGTATTTAAAGCTTATCTTCACAAGTCTCTACATTATGGCTTTTGCGCTTCTTTGTGAGCTACTTATGTGATGGTTCTGGTTTTATGTGTAAAATGCTTTGTATCAGTCTAAAATACTAATCTATGTCCCTTCAAATTTAGATAGTAAAATTCGTTGTATTATTTAGAGTAACTACTCTAGGAAAGCCTCAGTTCCAGGCCACTTTTTGCTTGATTGAATTACTTGTGCTATTAAAATTCTCCTTAATATGCTATTGGCATTCTTTTTATTATACTATTAACATTCTCTTTATTATGCTATTGGCATTCTCCTTATTATGCTATTGCCATTCTCCTTATTATGCTATGCACCTTCTCTCTATTATGCTATGCACATTTTGAAGCACCAAAAGTGATGTATCATGAATCTAATACCCCTCTAATGGAACTCATTATCAAAATTGATGATTGAAACTTTCAGATACTATTTTTTAAGTAGAAACAACAAGTATGTCAAGCTTTGAACAAATCAAGGAAGTTTTTATATGTTCTGGCTTTATAGAGTTTGGTTTGAGAATAAATTGTCTGACAATTTTCTAAAACAGCATAGGAAAATTAATGAGTGGGCCAGTGAAGTCTCAAATTGTTCAGAACAGTCAACTTCCCAGGATTCTGTTCAACACTCTTGCACTCTTTCCCTGTTCTTATCATGACAGTGCGAGGTCTCCCACCTCGTGAAAGATCACTCATTGCTTTTTGTTCATCAAAACGATGAATCATGTTCCAAATTGTGTTCACTTTTGGTATATCTCTCATTTAAAAATGTGTGTAATATGCTCTATGTGTTAGAATAATTGAGCCCTGATGCTGATAGAAAAATTTCCCAACTTGGGAACATTGTGCAGCACTATACTTCTTCATAATTGTTTTCCAAGTAATGATCTATGAAATATCTGTAAAAAAAAAGATGAATAATTATTTGTGGCATAATGATCACATATTGTAGCTCCTCAGTGACTTTCGGCCCACCCTGTTTGCACTATGTTATCCCAAGTACAATAGACCTTTATCAACTTCAGTAATAGAATATACAAAGAGGGTTGGAAAATATTTCTTTTATAGGCGGTCATCACAGCAGTAGTATGAATGCAGCACAAACAATGATAATAAAACATTGTGACCAATTTTGATGAGGAAATTATCTAATGCATTGTTTCTGGAATAATTAAAGTATTTCCATTTTATATCTCTTGTGCAAACAAACACAAAAGATGCAAATAAAAACATACAACCATGCGTTGCTCTTTATCCTATGTCATTGACTAGCGTCCTCATGCCGCCAAAACTGACGGTAGACCTCGTGTGAAATGATGCAATTTTTTTCTGCGTCATTGTTATGGGCTGTTTTCTCTGACAGTTTCACTGTTAAGAAACAAATGTATAAGACAAGCTTTGCGTATTCTTAAATTGTATAGGTATTAATTTATGAGAGCATCTGGCATGAGTGGACCTTATTGCTTTATCTATTGTCTTATTACTGTACCTCTATTTTATTTCAACGTGTTAGTGCACATATTTTGTACTCTTTAAAGTAACAAAAACTTCACCATTTGATGTACATTGCGTTTCATGTATACTCTAAATTCTTTCCTCGATTCCTTTTGTTACACATGTGAACTCGAGTGCTTCCATTCTAGATACAAGGCGTACATAAGTCAACTGACGCCTGAACAAGTGAAGAGCTTAGAAGAAGCCGTGGATCGCCGCAAGAAGGCCAAGGAGAGCGCCAATTCTAAGCGGGAGAAGAAGAAGGAGATGGAAAGACTGGGTCGTCCCAAACACCCAAACAATTGCTTCATTCTCTTCCTCAGTTCCCTGAGGAGCAGCAATCCTCCCGCTGCTCAGGGGCACAAAGTAATTTCTCTTCTCAATGCTTGTAACTGTCACTTTTTGGGAATTTATTGCGGTTTATGCGAGAGCCGAGTCTATAGAATCGAGATCAGTATTTTATGATTTTCCATGTAAATCTTTTGAGTTTTTTCCTGCCCATCTTTGCCATGTTTTTCAAATTTCTATGCCGATTATGTGATTGGAAATTTTTGTTGGCGCATTCTTAATCTTGGGCCGTGTATATCTGCTAATCTCACGACCGTTGTTCAGTGCCACAGTTGCTCAATACTTGAGAAAATTTTACCATTCAGTAGTTTTAATGTTTTTTTTTTGGTTTATTTCTCTATTTCTTGGAAGCGTTTAACTTTTTTTGAGCAATTACTCCGCACCTTTTCCTGCTGAAGTTGTAATTTGATATATGTAATTGCAGTGTTGCCTGCTTCGATTACTCAAAATGAGGAAATAGTATTTGTAATTTTCTTGCAGTCATTATAAAAAAAATATGAGGAACTGGAACACTGTCATCAAATATGTGTATTCCGAATGATGAGTACCTTTACAAACAAGAGTCTTCTTGACCATAAATTTTTATAAAATCACATGGAAATGTTTGCAAACGTGGGCCCCGAAGGAAGCTCCCCTTGCCTAAACCTTCCTGCTGTTAGGTAACAGAGCCATCTGAAACGATAAAAGAATTAAGGTCACCAAGTTGTGAAAGGGATTTAATTATAGCAAGTTTTTTCTCGTATATTTTATTATTTTTGCACTTGGTTTTGATTTGCTTTTCATATAACCGTATTCTATATAAACTTTCAAATAAAATTGTATTAAGTATACTGTGCAGTTTTTATTGATGACGAGCAGAAACTCGAAACTTGCGAATAACATTGCCTTTACGATTCTCTTTTATATCACTTTCATGATGAATTGAATCTATTATCATAGTGAGTTTCTCACGCATTACATTGCTGAATTCAACGCAATCTGAGCGTGACCCCATTTTGACTGGTGAATCGATTACAGGAGTTTCTGGTTCATGCCAGTGCCAAGTGGAAGGCGTTGCCTGAAGCTGAGCGGCAGCGCTTCAAGGAAGAAGGCGAGAAGCGCATGAGACGATACGAAGAGGAGATGGCGCTTTGGGAACAAGAGTAAGTTTTTGCTAATTAATGCGTTTACCTGCGAGTCTTCTTACTTTCATGTATAGTACTTTTTCGGTTTAGTTATACGTAGGTTTGCTCATCCACATTCAGTGATTGCATTTTGTTTTCATTGAAGATGAATATCGTTCAAAACTCAGCTTGCAGTTAAGACAGGATGATTAGTTGACTACACTTACTCTTCTAAATCGCTCTGTGCATTTTGAAATACAAAGTAGATTTTTTTGCTGCAGTTGCTTGTAGTAAACACAATAACTTGTCACAATAAATATTATTTTCACATTATGTATTGTCACAATATACACAATAGCTTGTATAAGAGGGCGACCCTCCCTGCAGAATGGTGCGTATTGGGCGACCCGAGCTGGTGCGGAAGTGCTCATCGTTGCGCTCAGACGCAACCTTCAGCGAACAAACTCCTGAGGTCAAAGTCCCTTCTGATGCAGCACTTCCGGCACCAACACAAGCTCAAGTAGAAGAATCTCCGGGCCTGGAAAGACGAAACGCTTCTTTGGAACCGAACAGAGAAACTATCTTAGAAATTCATCCGGAAGAACGGGTACCTCGAAACTCGGCAAGTAAAGTGTCACTGACGGATGAGAATCTCAATGTAGGAATATCATCCAACTCCAATCTTCGTGGTGAAGATATTTTTACTCAGTGGCGTGGTAGAGCGAGCGATCTGTGCTCGGGTGACTATTTATACGGTGAGAATTTAGAAAACGAAAATGTTCCTCTTCACGTTGAGGACGAAATATTGAATGAAATCGAAGGTCTTCGGCTTAATTCCCCGCCTTTAATTAAAGAATATGGTCGGCCTCACCACCCTCTACCCTCGCTGCATTCAAAGTCTACTTTCTTTGGTGCCGAGAGCAACTGACGCAGTGATCAGTTGGACGGATTGTGAGGGTTGTGCCACATAGCCCGTATCGTGCACAATTGTGTGTTCAAAATTACAATTGCTTCATTTCTTTGCACGTCAGATTTTCTGTTGACGTTGCCTGGAGACCGTTGGAACGCTTGTAATTTTAAGAGTGGTCTTTTGTGACCCTTCTTGTACAGCTGCTATCATAAAAAATGTACAGATTTACCAAATTGTTGATCCACAGTGGGAGGCGTTGTCGAAATATCCTTTCAACGCTTAACACATTCTCTACGTGTTGGACCACCGATGTACCAATCAAACACTGTTGGACAATAGTTTGCCTGTGTGCCAATACCCATTCTAGTTTCATCAGCAGAAAGCCCCCATGTTAGAATTATTAAAAGAACTAGATGCCATTATTCCAAGTACAGAGAGAAACAGCAGAAATGATGAAAGCATGGCTGACTTCGAAACACGAAAAAATCGCCGAAAACAAATTCTACGCCCTGTATGGAACAAGTTAACTAAATGCATTCTTACTTATTCAACGTGCTAACCTTTCTTGTCTAGCAGGTTTCCTAATGAAAACGTGTAATTTCCAGATGACATTGCCGCCTATAGATGTAGGAGTACACTCGGGGTTGGTCGGTTCATACCGTAAGTGGTCAAAGAAGGATAAATAAACTCGTTTCAAGCTTTTTATAACCGAAAATTTGATGAGTTTTCTGACTCATCAGTGAAGCAAAAAAATGCAAGCTTGGTTAAAACTAGTGAACTCAACCTTGCCTGGGAACGAGTAGAGTATTTGGCACCTTTTTTAGGAATGCCAGATTCCTAAACTGCTTTGGGAGAGGGTGGTGGGGAGACTAGGGCTGGTTGTGAGGAGTGCCCCTCGGGCCCCTGGTATGTCATCCTTTCTTCATGGCTAGCCCCATCAGGGGAGCAAAGGATAGGCTATAGGGTTAGGTTATTTAGGATTGTCGACCGCATGCCATGGAGACTGGAGGCCTCAGTGGGATCTGTTAAGTTACCTCATCAGTAGATCGACTTCGGGATTTCTATCTTTCGTGCCCACTTTGCTTCTTTCCATTTTCACACTTCTGCTATCTTTTTTCCCCTCTTCCTTCCTTCTTAAGTTGCTTTTTTTATGCGCGGGTGATCCTGTATGGGAACACACCTTATGCATAGTTGTCTAGAGTCCATACTGAAAGTTCCCTTCTCATCACTCTTTTTGGATCGCATTGTATTTCATGTGAATAAGGAGCTTCAAACGAACTAATAATCTAATCTCATGGCCAGTTCTTCCTGCCCTCCTCTGTCAGAGTCAGAATCTCGTGTTGCTGAAATGTGTTCTCAATTTAGGTTTTAGTTTTATCAAACATCGATTTTTTGTCCTTCATTTTCGCTGTCGTAGGTATGAGCGGTGCGACTAATATCGTTTACGTACGTTATTTTCATCTGACACATGCAGGGTGAGGCGGGTTGACCTAACACCCTTGCTGGTTTGAGAACTACAAAATAAGATAAAGCATGACCAAACGTATTTCTACTTTTTGGAATCAATGTGGAATGCGATTCTGTTATATTTTTAAATTCAGGTTAAAAAAACTTGTATTTTATTTTGCTTGTACCTAACCAAAAAATGTGTTGTGTTAATCATTTGCCGCATGTGTGTTTTAGTTTACATGTAGGCCGTAATTGAGAGATTTCAATAGTTAATAGTTGCAGCGAACTGTGCCAATCAAAACACGAAAACTTTGAATCCTATTGGTGTCGCTCGAATTCTGTCTTACGCGAGCATCACTGTGGAAACCGTAATTCACCGAAACTACTTATTAACACTTTGACTACGATTCTCCACGCAGGTAAAATTACATACCGACAAATATATTTAGTGTGAATTTAAAAATGAAGGATTTTGGTTTCACAAATTTGGTTACTCTATTAATTTCCTTTCTAATCAGAGCTAGCTTATTCGATTGATGAACACAAATTTGACGAAAATTCGAAAATTTGTATTTATACGTGATAATGCTTTGGTTACATTGGGTTAGGTTAGATAATCGCGTGTACCATATATGACCCACTCCGGAGACAAAGAGTTAAACTTTAATTCTTAAATTACGACGAGAAGTTTTTATGTATGGTGTCATTAATGCGTGATCTATTTTTTGATTGTTCATGCGTTCACGTGTCCTAGTTTTGTGTTGCTAAGTTAGTTGGTCTAATGAAATCTCTTCAGCGGCTCGAGTCTTTTAGGCCGAGCTTGTCAAATTCATGTTGTGTTGATGGGAACTTCGATTGCCTTGCGTCTCGCTCTACGTTCTCGTGATGTGGAATTTATAATAATATGTTAGGGCAGAAATGTAGGAATGCTGCTCGACTTGCAATGGTTTAGCTTCCCTATCGCAGCTGCTCTGTTTCTTGGGGTTAAAATGCGACTGTAGTATGCGTGTTCACTTGCGTACCTCGATAAGACGAGAAGAGAAAATGTATTAACCATGATGCAAAATAATAATTTTAGGTAACATTTTGTGTGTTTTGCATTGATGATCATTTATTGTTGTTCGATCTTGTGTATTTTTATAGAGCACCTGCTCGCGCCACCCGCCATACCTGCTTATTTTAGCAATGTGCCTGTCACTCAAACTGAAAGGCGGCGATCATTAGAGAGCCGTGAGTTTTTTCTTGATACTTTTCAAAAATGATTCACCACAGTTGAATTTCGTCGTATTTTATTCTTTATTTGACCGTAGAATTACAAGAATTTTCTTGTGGTTTATCGGGTCCCGCTCCTTCAGAAAGTCTAGAGCTCACCTCGAGCAAGTGTTCTCGCCGGCTCCAGGATGCGGTGAGGATAGGTAGGTAGAAAGAGATGAATAGTTATAAATTGGTGCCTTTCTGGGCGATGCGACAAGGTTTGAAGAAGGAAACTAATAAATTATATACAACGCGTGGTCTCCTAGGACGCCGCAGCAAAATATGTTTAAGGAAACGATGTCACGGGCCCTTTCTCGGACGTGCTGCATGAGGACAAACATACCCACCAAAAAACTGATGTATTAAAATAACTAGTTGAAATGAAGGCTTTTGGGATCACCCTGGCTATCTTGGAGAAAGTTCGCGGAGGTAGCGTGCAGTCAAACCA
>VOMN01008159.1:0-11308 GCA_014899125.1 Orchestia grillus
CTCTGACTCACTCAGAACACCTGAGTTTGTCAGAAGAGTCGGCATGATCGACGAAAATCCAGGGAAGTCAATGCGACATCTTGCCAAGGATTTTCAAGTGTCTGAAGAAACAATAAAGAATGTTGTTCATCAAGACCTCAGCTACAAATGATACGTTCTTAGGCGAGGTCAGTTTATGTTGACGAAAAATCAAGAGAATCGGTTAATGCGTGCTGTTTTTCTGTGCGTAAGGTGTCCCCAGATACCGTACCCACCCTGCATTGCCGCTCTGAGAGCAGCCGTGCTCATGTCTTGAGCTGCTGCAGTGTCACGAGGCGCCCTGGCGCAGTGTTAAAGCATTTTTATTTCAACAGGCATGAGGGTTCCATTTCGGGCTGAGCAATCGGATTTTGACAGAACCACAGAGTGTTTCTCTCGGAAAAGGAAGCTTAAACCTTACATGATTCACGCGTCAGTAGTTATAAGATATTGGAAACCCAACGATGTAGTGCATGTGAATTGTATTGGAATTAATAATGTTTATTTGTATCTTTTCTTTATCTGTGATTTTCGAAACTGCAGCAACGTCTCAGTAACAACTATTGTAAACTGTTCTGCCTAGATATGCTACTCATTAGCAACTGTTACACTAGGAAACTTTCTCACGGAAAAAATGATAGCGCTTTCCTACTGACATTTATTGGTATACTGTTTTTTCTTGTTGGCATTGAGAGATCTCATCAACGTATTGTACCAGGAGGAAAGAAGGCTCCAGATTAGCTCTTCATGTCAAGTTCATTGGCGGACACCACAGTTTCATCAATATTACTCGAGTGCCAATTATTCATGTACATATTTTGAGGACAAGTATTCCGCAAACTTCTAAGACTAATGATCTTGACAGGAACTTTACATTCAGGCGAAAGAAAATTGGAAGTTGAGCTCAATAAGGAAGATAAGTCGAATAATGTACATGTATGAAAGATTTAATCTAAATGGTGGCTGTATTTAGTATGAATATCTGTTATAAAAACAAAGAATTAAATAGCAAAGAATGTTGAAATTTAAGGAAATCGATACTTATACTAACTCCAAAGAGTACGCAATCTCATTTTATACTCTAAAACGGTTTGGAAATACAAATTTCATGCGTCCCAATTGAACTAAAAAATTCATGCAGTGACTGGTTCTACCAGCAGGTGACGTAGATTTTTTTTGGCAATTTAACACCTTGAAAACCGCCGAATCCATTCCAGGCGATGGTCGAGGCGCTTGCTCGTCAGTCCCCACCCCATTAGGGGGAAGGGGGGGGGGAAGAAGGGGGATCTTTCCTCGGTTTTTCTGCATGAGACGAAAAGGACCTCCGATTCATTAACTTTTTTTTGTTCATAAGTGACGGGCATTCAGTCATACCAACTGAAGAGAAATCCCGGACTCATGAAACAATTTTTTTTCTACGAAGGTTCGTAATAGAGTTTTCCCTCTCGCGAAGTTTACCATGACTCGACCTCGCTCGAGAAAATGCTGTTAGCTTCAGGAATAAATTACGATATATACACTTATACACCCTTGCCTATACACTTATTAACTGAGAGTCTGTGATGCTTCGTAAGTATGAAGCAGCCCGCATCAATGAAATGTGGAGAAAACGGGCTAACGATTCCAATCGAAATTGCAAAGATCTAAACAGAACGGACACTATATTTTAAAACAAAAAGGTGATCTTTTCCTCCACCCAATCGATGAGTTTTTCACGTGATTAAGCACTGATTCCTGAACGAATGTTCAGTTGAATACATTGCACCTGCTATCCCACAGGATTTATCCTTCTCTATAAAATTTCAATATAGTTTTATGCCAGCTACAACAGATTATATCAAGCCAACGATAGAAGTAGGTTTTTCGGTTTTGCTTTTTCAACATCGACAACGACTCTCAAGCTCTTAGTATGCGCTTTCTAGAACAAACACGGCAGATACACTTGTACACTCCAGCCACCGCAGATCTACTCTGAAAATGGATTGTATCCAAAGGGTTTTCCCACTACATAAACTTATTCAAAATACTTTGACCTGTTACACTTTACGTTTTTTGCATTTGAGTGAGTTACACATACCAGAGACCTCCACATTCAGGATAAACAAAGCTCTGCTTTTGATGTAAGCTTCAAAAATATGTAGGTGACAAGCGAAACAATTTCGTAAAAAAGTTAAATAATTCCCTTTTTTTCATTGCAACTATTTAAAGTGATGGAGTGAACCTTTTATTCTTGGAGACTTCGTGCGAAATACGGTGACAAGTTTCACAAATGAAGTACCTGTAGAAGGTCCACGTGAGATTTCAAAAAGCGGAAACATGACTACCATAATCTCTCATTCACTGTTCAAGGTTAAGCCTGAGAAGCATTGAACACATCACCTTATTCTGATGGACGCTTCCTTTTGATAACCCTGCTCATGAGGCACAAGTAACGTGCCATTACCGCAGCTGAGCCTGTAGGCAGCATGCCCAGACTACTGATGAACACAACTCTATACACTTCTAAAAAGATTCCTGCGTAGTAGTTGGGGATGGTTTGTAACGGTCGGATGATTGATGAAACACTAAATGTATTTATAAACACAATAATAGTTTAAAAATATTAATTTATGACACTGAGGTCCCTCGTGCTTAGTTTCAAGTTGAAATGATTTTATTATTTTCACTGCTGTGATATTGCATTACTTCGCGACCTACTGAAATGCCTTGATCTACTGATTTGTTTAGATCTGCTGGCTTATCTCGACCAGAGCTCAAAGCTTGCTTTACTCGAAACCTGATGAAATTTGACGGATGAGAAACGAAAATTTTCTGACAAGACTCCACAGTTTGCAAAAACAATTCCAGCGAACGACCTTCGGAGCTCAGCTAGGCTGTAATATATGACACATATGATTACATTCGAGCCCGTGTATCAAAACTTCAGACAATTCGATAAAAAAACGGAAAGTACTATTTAATTTATGAATTAACATGGGGCGAATATTAGTACTGATACCTTTAGTTTAACCAGCGTTCAAATGTTCCAGTTCTCGTAAGGTTCACATCGTTGAATTTAGATCTCAGAAGTTGAAATGTCTTCTCCCGCCCACTTGATATGGCACAATCTTGTTTTCTCACCGTACAATGAACTTGAAATTCAAAATTTTGCCGTATCTCATGATTGCTTACATAAGTACTCCATTTGCGTGCGACCTCACTCACGCATGAATGAAGTTCTCAACCGCATTCGTACATATCACATCAATATTTCTTTGATGTCCAAATTGGAGCACCTAGCCCCTGATCGTGTATAGGTCTGAGTACTGCATTAGGGCATGACATCTCTCCCTTCATTATATTTCACACTCATTATCAAAGCAAAATTTCATAAACCAATTTCAAATTTCACCATAAAATTGATACCAGCTCTCTAATTTCAAACTTCCCCATAGATAAGACACCAGTCCGAATACAGCTGCTCAGAAGATGAGAATTGGATCAATTTTTACTGTCATAACGAATTAGTCACCTTGTGGAAATTTAAAAAGCTATTTTGAATAAAGTAATAGCAGAAAAATCGACCAATCGATGCAGAGTAACTAAGATGCTACTGGCATGCAATGCAAGGCGTGTTAACGACATGAGTCGGCACCATTACCTTTGATAACAAATATACAATTACCCTAATGGCCTAATTTGCACCGTCAAACAAATTTCATGAACACGCACGTGTTTTTTCTCTTTATTTGTCTATTAAAAGGTATTGGTCGGTAGACGTGGTGATTTCAAAAAACTAACGAAATAAAGCTGTGCCAGGTTATGGAGGAAATTCTCGCCGACTGCCTGAGGGCCCATAAAATATACCTTCTTCTGGTCCATCAAATTTCACACCTCAGACTGCCCTAAAGTGCGGAACTTTACCAATGGTGCGCATTTCAGAATTAATCTCCAAACTTAAGAAAGGCAAATAATATACACGGAGGGTTTTCTTAAAATTTTTGTTAAAAGTAATGAGACAAAAAAGTGTAGACGAGTACTGCTTCCTCTCACGTTCCGTGAAAGATCTAGAAGAGGAAAAAAATAAATAGAAGAAGGGCTTATGCGATCTTCATAATTTTTATGTACAGTTCAAGTGAACTCCCTATCCGAAAATCACAAGATTACCTTACAACATTTCTCTCTTACAAAACACAATAGTAATTACCGCATTTCAACGAAGGAAACAAGTTCTTCACTCACGTTTCATTACTTCCTAACATCGTAACTAAATTTGCATAATGGCTAAACACACTCCACAAAACGCTTTAAAAGAGCGAATTCGGATGGCTCGCAAACTGAAGCGATTCGGCACAATTCGCAAATTCAAATTCAAATCGTCTTAACGATAACCTCAGCGCATAATTAAACTAGAGGAAGCATGTCAAGTTTTGTCACGATTCTTCGTTCGAACATAAGGGACAAGGACTTTATTTCGAACCTTCATATCACAAAACAGGGAAGAAAATACATTCCGCGTGAAACAGTATCTTTGCGCACACACTGAGCGTCTGGGCACAACAACACTGCAAGTGGCAAAATAATGACCAATAGGGGAAGTTGTCATCCATGCATCAGGAGTCATTAGAATTCGCTTCACAATCCTACGAGTGCTTACATTCATCTTCGAACAAAATTTGAACAAGGACAGAAGTGAATATACTCAGGCTAGCAGGACCTCACAAAACCACATCAATCTTCCACCAGAAGAAATTTCTAAGCTACAATTCCTCTACAGAGTTTAATTCAAGAAGTTCTACAGCGAGCATCATTAGATGCCCGTTCAGATCGACGTACCTACGTGGGCGGCTCTTCCACACGTGGAAGAAACTGAAGCACTTACGATTAGTAGATGTGCATTAGATGCTTGACTTTATAGTACAGCTCTGCCAGTGTAATACACATGTCCGCGTGAGATCATCATTACGCTACTTTCCTAGAAATAGGGACGTTAACTTAGCCTCAGTAGGCCCTTCTAGGCGGGCTGGACACCGCTACGGAGACTACGCAAATTTCTACATGAACTTCAAGTATCTGGAAACGAGGCATGAAGGATCAGCGGAGAACATCGAACGGAGGAGTAAGATCAGTTGATCGTAACTAAAAATCGGTTACGAAAAATGAGCCACAGCACAAAATGAACAATTTTAGTACATTCTAAAGTCTGTACATTTCTCACGAGTAAAAAGAATAGAGTATTGAACCATGTATAAATAGAGATAAAAGGAGATAATAATCCTAGGAAAAAGTCATTTCAATAATAAAAACACTACTGCCCTAAAAATCTAAAATTAACCAATATAATTCTCATGTATGAAAGAACTTTCAAAAATATTTTCAACCGAGCCATGAAAAACTTCACATTTATTGTTCAAGAAAATGTCAAATGTAATACCATTAAATACTAGTTTCCATAAAAAAGTAGCGAATAAATTACATGATAAACTTAATGAACAAGTAAAGATATTATTTTCTAGGTACGACGCGCTAGCGACCTCAATAAAAATTTTATTCCCACTATTTCAAACTATTATAGAAAATTCATCTGCTAAAACAAATCTTTGAATTATACATGTCTGAATATTCGACAGAAATATATAACAGAAGCGGACTCGCCCCCAGAGTGATGCTTTGTAAGTATAAACTAAGAAGAATCCGAATGAAGGGCTTCGAAAACGAAAGAACTTGAGTGATTCCGTGAAACATCGAAGTACACCACAAAATCCTCAGATCTCAAAGACACGACACACGCCACAGAAATGAACACTACAGCTAAGATAACGGGGCGAAACATAAGATAAAATCGCAGATTTTTTATGCAGGCAGTTTTATGAGAATTTTATGTTTTTTATTTATATGCTTTCTTAGTTTTTTGGTATTTTTTGGTCGTTTTCACTTACATCTAAATACTGTTTTGAACATTTTCTTGTTTTTTTGTGTGTGTGATTGCAAATAATTGCATCGCCTCGAAGAGGATGTGCACTATACAGCTAGATATCAACACTAAGCATGAAAGATAAGACTTCTCCTAATGGACTCTGCCAGGTCAGAACATACATCAGTCATGAACTATTCCAAGGCTTTTCTCTACCACCGCTCGAGAAATTTACCTTTACTGGTAACCAGTGCATCGCGTATTTAACGACAGAGCTACCCTCGAGCCATATCACCTGCTTAGTTCAAGTTAAATAAGATGGCAAGCCAAGTTTTCCGATAATTTCATGCTCAAACTATCCTGGCATTGGCAAGTGATCTCGATATCTAATACCATATTCCAATCTCTGAATCAAAGACACCGTATTTATAGCCGTACACAACGTTGAAATACAGAGCACTTTCCGATGTAGGCACAGTCTGCAATATGGACACTGTGCTACCTGAAGTGAGTTCCTTTATGAAGCACGTCTGCTCAGGAGCAGAGACCGAAATAAGTCCGACAACCAATCAATCCCTCGGACTCGCACATACCGTCGTTACCATAGCAATGTATAGATTACGATAACAGACAAAATAGCTTCATTTCCGATGCATTCAAGCAAAAACTTCCTACACAGCAGAAAACCCACTGGAAGAGCGAGAGCGAGGAAATAGCGGCAGTAAGGAGCTCAGAATGCTAACATATCACCCTCATCTCAACGTAACGACACAGAAAAAATGATAATTTCTTCCAGAGCGGTAGATTAAAGGTGTCCAGTTTTGGAGCGAAGCTGATCGCAAGCTAATTGTCAATTCCAACTCTACAAGATCCATTATGGAGCAAGCTCTCAACAGTGGAGTATCAGTCGCCAAATGTATGAACACCAAAAAATGAAACGTCTCGAGCAGACAATAATACTTCTTTGATGATTGGAAACAAAAAGCTAGCCATGTTAATAAGTGTGATACTAGATGAGTGGAAACGTATTGAAGCTAATTTTTTTTCGAGAACTAATATTTTATTCCAACAAAATTATTTTTCAATCATGCAAAGGCTGTGAGCTGACAAGAAATATGTATAAGAGATGCAACTGAAAAAGCGTTGAAGATAAATTTATATTATTACGTACCGTTAGTTTTAAAGAACGAGTTTGCATTTCGGCTTTCGAGCTAACTGAAGGGCAATCAAATTCTATCACGATAAAGAATCATAAAAGCTGAACAAATAAGTAATAATAATACATATAGCATATCAAAAGACATAACATTTTTTAATCCACAGTGAATGCCAATTGGGTTTCACCCAAATCAAGAAAAATGGTTCACCTGCGTGTTGAAAGGGTGTGAGGTATTAGTCAGTTATCCCGCATTTGCATCATGAGAGACCCAGTTATCCCGCATTTGCATCTCGAGAGGCCCAGTTATCCCGCATTTGCATCTCAAGAGGCCCAGTTCCCCCGCATTTGCATCTCGAGAGGCCCAGGTATTGACCCAATACCAGACCTAGAAATTCTAAAACCTAGCGTATTCAGACGTAGACCTCGTACTATTTAGCGATCTTCTACAATTTGCAAATTTCGAATCTAAATCGCCTAGCATTTGCAATAAGCCAAGTCTTGATCTCCTAGTGTCTGTTACTTGCAGGCCTTGATCTCCTAGAGTTTGTAAAAACGGGGCCTAGATTTCCTAGTGTTTGTAACTTGCAGGCCTAGATCTCCTAGCGTTTGTAACATCCAGGCCTAGATTTCCTAGCGTTTGTAGCATACAGGCCTAGATTTCCTACTGTTTGTAACATCCAGGCCTGGATCTCATAATGTTTGTAACATCCAGACTTAAATCTCTTCGTGTTTGCAATATCCAGGCCTAGATCTAGTAGCATTTGCAGCATCTAGGCCTAAGTCCAGTATTTGCAACAGCCAGACTTAGATCAAGTATTTGCAACATCCCGACCTAGATCCAAGTTTTGCTACATGCAGCTCTAGCTCCCGCATGTGTGGCCTCCACGTGGCATTACTGGCACTTGCGGTTGTTGTTCGCCCCCGAGCTCATGGACGGATTAAGGCGGTCGGAACGGCGCAGGCGCGACCGGCCCGCGGCCGCCACTTCCCGCACCAGGTTGGTCTTGAGGAGGTACTTGCGAGACAGCTTCTCGTGCTGCTGCTTCTGCATAGCCTGCAATGATGCGTGCACAGTCAGCACAGATAGGCAAGGAATAATGACGAATACACAGTCAGCGCAGGCAAGGCAAGGAATAATGACGCGTACACAGTCAGAACAGGCAAGGAATAATGACGCGTACACAGTCAGCGCAGGCAAGGCAAGGAAATACAGTTGAGGGACTCGTCTCTCAAGTTCTCTTAAATATATACATTGATGTATACCAAAAAAACTCAAAAGCTTTACTCGCTAGAAACTCTAAAAGTGTACCTAAAGATTGATAGTTTGAAACTAAAAAGTGACATCATAGAAATTGAAGAATAAAAGAAAACTCGCCTTAGTGAACAGCGCCAGTAAGCCATAAAACGCCCCTTTCTGAATGAAATGCGAACACTTATTCATGACGTAGAAAATGAAACGCTATTCAAATATCGTCTGCCGTTTAAAACGAAATTTTGTTTTCATGCCTTATCTATGCGTCTACTGATCAAAACGCTTTCACAAGTATTGCAAATAAAATACCAATACCTGTATTAAACTAAGCGAGTGTTTCGAAAGTTAAACGATTTGGCGTGGTTATTCACTTTTGCAAAATAAGAACGTGCATTATTTGTAAATAGAAAAATAAACAAAGAGGACTAGCTAAGGCTTCTTTTTGATTGAACTCACACAGCGAGACGAATATGATTCCCTTCAACCGACATTTTCCGGCATTACCGAGCATCTGCAAAAAGTTAGCACAGGGCTTATGGCCAACTCTGTTTAGACTCGAATGGTTCCCAAGAAGGATTGCTTCAACACAGGCTAGAGGGTGCGTCCTGCAATGCCGCTGGGCAGGAAAGATCAGTATACCGCCCCAGCAATCATCCCCCAAGTCGTCGGAGCCGCTTATTTGTTCCAATACTTTCTAATAACAAATACAATAGAAGAAAAATTCAAACCAAAGCGGGCTAAATATACCTCAATAGCGTGCATGACAAACGGTTTGCACTGGGTTAGAAAAACTATCCTCAAAGTAAGATGACTGAGAAACCTATTCTTCGCCACCTCGCATGAGATGTCTCCTCACTTTCTTAACAGGAACCAATATTACTACCACGAATGCAGTTTGGTGTCTGATACCGAGATCTACAGCTCGCTCTTTCCCCACTGGGGCTGATTTCCTCTCAAAATGCCTAAACCTAGTAACTAATTTAAAAGAAAAACTTTTTCAATGCAAAATAGGAGCCTTATCTTTTTCCACTCCCTTTCTGACTCAGTTACCTCAATGAACGAAGAAGGATGAGTGATGTAGATTTACGCTGTCTACGTATGCGCACATATTCCCTAATATACGAAATAGAACACAGCGACGACGGAACGAATCCGCATTGTAAAGGTAGAGGTTGATATTACTGGAATTCGGTTATTCTGACCGATGGCTTCTTAGGCAGAGCTCAAATCAAAAATTACGAAGTTAGTATGAATACATAATTTTTCATGCATTTATATAAAAGTGTATGAATGTCCCCGATTTGATTCCGCACTTCCACCCAAAAGAAAATGACGCCAGGAACTAAGAATAAATGTTAGAAGAAAACTCACTTTTTGGGCAGGTTTCAGCTCCTCCAAAGCCAGAGCCAACTCATGTTCTCTCTCCTTTTCTTTCAATTTCTCCTCCAGCGTCTGTGAAATGAAATTCTTATATCAGCACACAAGAAGGAACTCCAACTAAATTATTTCCAAACAGTACACAAGAATGAACTCCAACTAAATTATTTTCATTCAGTACACAGGAAAGAACATCAGCTAAAATATTGTCAATCAGTACACAGGAAAGAACTCCAACTCAAGTATTTTCAATCAGTACACAGAAATTAATTTCAGCTTAAGTAATGTCAAAAACATTCAAATCAACACATAGTTAGCTAAAACAACTCGAAATGCAGTGAAAAATGAGTTCAGGTAAATCATGTAAGGAGGATGAGCTAGAAAGCATTTAATAAACACGGTGTGAATTATTGAGAAACAAATAAAGCTATAACGCTGAATGTTCAATCAACTCCACTAGCCAGTGGAAAAAATGTTACTCTGACCACTAAGTACCAATTACAATCACATGAGAACACACAGCAACTGCTTCACGCAGACATCCTTTATAGAGTTAAGAACTCTTTACTTTTAGACAGTCAATAGTTACCTCTTCCGGCCCAGGCTCGAGTCTAGACCGTGACTTTTCCGTCTCGTCAAGCCACTCAAGTCTGGCGTTCATTACACTAAGCAATAATTCATGTCTCCCTGGAAGACGCAGCTGATCATTTTTGTAATACTTCATCCGAAAATTGTCCACCATTTTCATGTACTGGAAAAGTTCATCATTTCCCTTAGAAAACCAGTGTATAACCTCGCGATTAAACATACATACAGGGTCTATCTGTACGTACTTCTTATTTAGTTCGATTAGCTCAGATTTGTAAGACCTTTTGTCCGTTTCTGACTCGTCATTCGTGCATGATGCCAGAGAGAAATCTTCCACTTCAGCGGCATTGATTGAACAGACGTTCGGAAAATGACACTTGGGAGTGCGATTTTGTTTATGGACACATTTGTTTAGAGACTTTCTGGCTCGTCTTGCCTTCTTCGTGGGACTCAAAGATTTCACTGAAACTTTCGCATCCTTAAATGATGGTGATGATTCTACTTCGAAGGGCAGCGCATCAGAGAAAAATCTATTTTTATGAGTTTCAATGGGTGCTGGCACGTCAGAACTATCAACTGCTCTACATCGGCGAACAGTTCTCCACTTGGACTCGGGCTCTGCGACCACGGCACGAGGTGCACCACAGTATTTTTCAGCAACAGATACAGAAACATTCAATGCTGCTGGTTCAGAAGCAGGCGCCTTCATCTGTACGACTTCAGTCTCCGCATGATTCGCAGGTTTGAGGTAAGGTTCGAGGAGGTGCCGTGCACTAACCTCCGTTCGAGCACAACGTTTCGGTGTTTCTCGTCGACGGGAAGGTTTAAATTTGAGGGAAGTTTCTACTCTCTCAGGGAGATCGTCCAATCTGTGGTCAAGTTCGTGGACCTCCGTATCTCTCGCAGGCACTGGAAATGAAAAAAGCTATGAAACGAACTTATTAATACAATGTAATAGAACCTTTATTCATTCCATCACGTTTTACCGTTGGTTTTTAAATGCCTTACAACTACTGGTGTG
>VOMN01008160.1:0-11839 GCA_014899125.1 Orchestia grillus
TAAAGGTTCAACAACTCCTCTACATCCTCTTGTAGCAGAGGAAATGAATTTTAATGTGCTCAAGCAGCCAAATAATTTATGAAATTTTTTATTCATATGTTCAGATTCTATTAAGGATCTAAATATAATTTTTACTTGCATAATACTATCAAAAAGTGTCAGGGCTTCGTTTTCGTACGTTTGTCAACACGTACATATACTCTCACATACTATTCGACGAAGGGTATGGTACTAACCCCAGTCGATGATGAAAAAAAATTTACAGGTGTTCTGCCGCTGTCTCCTACATCAAGTAGGTGTAGGAGGCAGTGGGTCTGCCGTAATTTTTTTTCAACAACGTAGGGCACATTAATCGAGGGAATATTTATCGTTACAACGTGTGGTGTTAGCAGTTATGCACGAAAAATATTTGATTCTGACTGCAAGTTCATTGATATGTCTGCACATTTGTAAGATCAAAAGAAGGTTATTTGAAATATTTAATACACTTTTTGGAGGATGCATGTTTGTTAAGTTGTGATGTTTAATGTCAATCTTGACATTTATTATGCACTTCAAAATTTTCCAATTTAATTGTAAGACGTTTTTTCTAATTTTGTTTATGATTATACTCATTGCCTTGGCTTGACTTATTAATTCTTTTACCTCTAAGAATGAAATTGTTTTGGCATTAAGGCAACATTCAGCTTACTAAGCACAACTCATTGCAGTTTTTTATATTTGAAGTATGAAGCTGCATTCAACTTTGCTCAAAGGACCAGCTTTAGCCTTACAGTACAAGACAATTTAGTCTTCTGTGGCATTAAAGGCTTTAAAATATTGAAACTAAGTAGTACAATGTGCTCATGTTAATTTCTTTGAAGATTGTAACTTATAGGTAGGCCCCTTTCCAACCTATCCATCCATGTCTTCTTTCTGAGTCAACTATGTTATAAATAATCTCATGGTAAACATTATCAATAGTGTTAAAAATGAATGCTGCACAATTATAAAAAAAAATTAATTTTATCCAAATGAAAAATATTTTTACAAATATTAAATATGTTTCTCAATATCAAAAGAATCAAATGTTTTTATTATGCACAGCATTTTTATTAGTGTGTTAAATATTATGTAATTAAAGGTGTTTTCTATTATTGATATACCAAACCATTCCATTAGTATCAAAAGTAGGTTAATATTTACCTTAGGGTAGCCAACTACAAGGAAATCATTAAATATTGTATAGCATTAGCTTGTAATATGAATAGTAATAAACAGGAATAATGAAAAAGGTTTTATTAGTTGTTTTGCAGATAAATATGCTCATTTATAGGATACAATTGATTATTAGAAGTGTTTTTTAAGAATCCCAATTTATCCTGGCTGGTATCTCAAATTCTCAGGTTTGTGCAAAAGTTTTTGCCAATTTGTAAACTCAAATTTGAGAATGAAAAACTGGTTATTTGCAAAAAATTTATTGATAACAATAACATTTTTTGGTTTTTATGACCTGATTTTATTTGCCAGCTAGTTTACATATGTCTCATTTATAAAATTCTTTAGGTTTTGATGTGAAAATGAACCAAACACTCAAATGATGAATATTATCCCAATACAGGTTAGTAGTGATGGTTTCATTAATCTCTAAAAGTTCAGAGGAGATGATACCTTCAATATCCCACCATGTGTCCAATGTGATTTTTTTCCCTGACTTATGAACAATTACTGGCACTTAACATTATGGTAAAGAATCCATTTCTCATTCCTTGTGACAAGTCTACCCAAAAATGGTGTCTGGCAGTGTCATGAAGCAAAGATTTGCAACAAGAAACACATTGGCACAGGTTCTCAGAAAATAGTTTGTGCAGAGCTCATATTCTGAATACTGAAATTTTTCTCATTTGTTTCAGTTGGTGTACCAAGGTTGTAAGGGTTACATCAAGCTGGTTAGCCAGTTTCCTCAAAGTTTCTGTCAAATTCTCACTAATAGCAGCCTCTAACAACTTTAAATCAAGTTTTTTTGGGTGACTACCTCCAATCTTACCTTTCAAGTTAAAATTCCCTTTGCAAAAATGGGAAAACCACCATCTGCAAGTCTTCTATCTTACAACATTATTTCCATATCCACATTGGATGCTTTGTGCTGTAGCACTTACACTAGAACCTCTAGAAAATGCATAGGGTAAATTATCTCTGATATGTTCTTTAGTTGGGTTGAAAATGGCTGCAAATAATGGAACAAAGTATGAATGATTCCTTAATAGTCTGAAAGAAAGAGATGTAAATTATGGGTAAAATGGCCACAGTTTTCTACAAAAGATAGATAATTTCTAATATTAGGATTATACTGCCAACTCTTACCTGCATACAATATCAAAAAAGGTCAAGTTTTACATTACAACCCTCATCACATAAGTATATTAAATGTAATGTTTCTAATGTATTTATGCAAAATTATTACAATTATGAACATGAAACCTGACACAAATGAATATATTTTGAGATGATAATGATGACTAGCAGGACCCATGAAAATTTCATGGAAATTTAGATAAACAGTCTTTAGATAAACCAGCCCATGATAAGTGGTCCTCTCAAGTGTTGGACAGAGGTTGAAGGTTCAGGGCAGAGATAGTCCATTCTTGGAAACACTTTGTGCTGTAGGCCTTACCAATATAAATGTTAACCCTAAAATTTTACTTGATAAATCAGGTATTTCTTTCTTTTGTGTTTTGTCATCTTCTAAATTGTACTATCATGTATCAACCATTTATGCCGAATTTTTTACTTCAGTACCCCTGACTGGTAATAGCCCTGGTAACTGGTAATAGCCCTGAATTTTGAAATTATTTTTCTCTTAATTTTACTTAATAAACTGATATTAATTGTTAATTCCTTCAATATTCCATTATTTTTTTGTTATGTTTATGTCATGTATACTGCATGGTATTTTCTTAGATCTAACTTTTTTATCTTGTTACTGCAACTGTGAGCCTCCTACAGAATAAATAATCTTCTAGATTGCTGGTAAATTAGAAAAATTAAACATTTTGAATGTTAAAGTATCTACTTCTGTAGTTTTAAAAAGTTTTTAATAACAGCAAATTAGTACTGTCAGATATATTATTTTCTCTCAGCAAGTGCCATTTTGATAAAATATATTCACCTCTTATAAACTTGTGAACACATGTTAATATTGCTTTAGAATCTTTCTTTGAGAATTGATTTATGATTGACATGTTTGCATTTTTTAAGAATATTTAGTAAGAATTCAATGAAAATGAGTAACTTGTCAGAATCTTCTATTGAAATTTTTTGTGTTTTTAATTGGTTGAATAAAATTATTTTCAAATCATTTTTGTGGTTCTTACATTAGAATTGAGTGATGATCACTATCTGCACATTTACCTTCTATTTTTCAATTAAATTTGACTCAGTCTAGTCCTCTATATAATAAGCTGTTGTGTACATGTGGGTACATAGAACAAAAGTAATTTTGCCAATATTACTGGTTTTATACATACTATAGTTCAGATTTACAAGAAAGTTTGTTTAGCAATGAATTTATTACACATCTGGTGTTACAGGAGTATAGGTTAGATGCCAAGAAATTGTACTTTAGTGCAAAATATTATCTTTGTAAATCTCCCATTATCTTGCCTGCACCTTGTATTTACTGCAATGTGCTTTGTTCATTTGTGCTTGTCGATGCAAGCAGGAAAAGAGTATTTTAAAATATCAACATATTATGCTTTCCAGTATGTTTGAGAAGAAATAATAATTTATGTACTTGAAATTAAGTAGGTAATATTAATTTTTTTTATAAATTTAGGGGTCTAATCAGAATGTATATTTTGATGGATACAAAAATTTATAGACTTCAGCAACCATTCTATTTGAGTCAGAAAAATCTATTATCTTCATTCAATATATCTAATATATAAAATTTCAAATTGAACCATACTCCATAGTAAAGAAATTTATGAATTAATAAGTATGTGTATTCAAATAATTTATTTTCCATTTATTTCAGATTTTGTACTTTCTTCCAATTGCAGTATGTTACAACTTGGAATCATCATAACTTACCTTTGTCTGATAATCAAGGGCTAAAATAAGCTTTTGTTCTATAGCCTTTCATTAATCTAACAATTTCTGCTTGTAAAAATAAATATACATTTGTTTTGTCTTGGCTTATTCCTTTAATATTTTCCTCATTACTTATTAACCATCATGGATATTAAGGAAAAATTCAAGATATTCATAGATAAGAAAACAAATAAATCTGTGAAACAACCACCTACATCACCTGCTTATCTGGCTGCTTCTGAAAGTTGGACATCTGCTGACTTTGACAATCATGTGGCTGTTGTGGGGCACCAAAAACGCAAGACCAGTCTTTTTGAAGAAGTGCCATTAAGTGCTGAAGCCCAGGATGTTGTCATTGACACCATTGAGCCTATTTATTTTGAAACTGACAATCCTGATGTTGGGAGTCACGAACTGCAAAAGTTTCCTGACATTACCGACCTTCATGTCATTAATGGCATTCGATCTCGTTTAAGAAAACAGCAAGCAATTGTATCCAGGAGAGTGTCTGATTTGATTATTAGTAAACAAACTGCATGCATGGAAGAGATGGTGATGATTGACAAACTGCAAAAGGAAGCCTGTCTTGCTGTTGCCTTGTGTGTTCAGAGTAGACAAGATCTATCAGTTGGAAAGGGGCAGTTCACAAGTGCTAGTCTACAAGTAATTGCTAATCATCTAAAAAGACAAAGAATACTTGAAGTAATGAACAATTTGAAGACAATCAAGACTCTTCAAATGACAGACATTCAGCTGCAGAAGCTGTTAAGAGCTGAAGCATATCCTAGTGCCATCCAGTTGTTGTTGGAATGTCAAACTGCTGCATCAACATTCAAGCATTTCTCATGCATCTCAGACTTGAGCACCAAGTTACAAGAAACCTTGGAAATGGCTGAAGAGCAACTGGACAGTGCTGTAGGAAGAGTAGTTGTCAACTTTAATGCCAACACTTACTCAAAGTTGCACTCAGCCTATGCTCTCCTCAACAAGCGCCAGGCTCTGATGGATCAGCTGCACATGCACCTCACGTCACACATCCACAACTCGGCCTTCTCCATCGTCATGGGTTATGTGGAGTTGTACAGCTCTGTGACTCAACTGAACAGCTCTAATCTGGCAAATAGTAGTCTCAGCAACTCTGTCTCTGGTGTAAATAACTCAGTCAATTGTGATAAGGCTCCTCAGTCTTCTTTTTCCAAGATGCAGTACAGTGAATTATGTAAATATGTTGACCATGAGTGTTTTTTGGCATGTTATGTAGACTTGGGAAAATCTATGTTTGGTATTTTGAGAAACTACAAAGCAATAAGCAGATGGCATCACAAGGCATCTAATGAGGGCACTGCTGATATCACAAAGTCTACTTTAAGTGAGTCATCTTCATTAAGATCCAGTCCTGCAAAGTCACTGCCATCAGATGACAGTTCTTTTGATGAAAGAAGTTATGTTGAGCAGAAGCTCGTGCACGGTCTGTACAGAATATGGCAGGATGTGCAGGCGAAACTCCGCACGTTCGTTTTGGCATCTGATTTGTCTCATTTCAAGTTTGACGACTTCCTCTTGGTCTTGGATGTGACCAGTCGACTCACATTCATTGGAGAGGACTTTTGTGGCAGCAAGTCTGAATCCCTTCAGGACTCCATCAAAATGCAAAGCATGGGGTTCTTCCACCGAGAGCATGCTGCTCGCCTGGAAGAGTTGCACATGTTCTTGGAGAATGAAGCTTGGCAAATAGTGCCACTAAAACCCACTTTCTCGGTTTATCAGCTTTTGGAATACCGCTTCCTCAAGAGAAAGGATGCTTCCTTGGAGCGCTCCTTCATGTCTGCAACTCCATCAAAGAAGAATGGTTGGTAATTTGTAGCAGATAAAGTCCTCTCAGGCATATTTTATCCATAGTGTTTGACCTGAGTTGTATGGCATTGCTATGTCTGTTTAAGGCATACATTCATGACTTGCTTGTTAGGGCTATAGTTTTAATCTTAATCATTTTTTTGTTCAAGTCAGGAATAGATACAAATGAATTGAGTGAGCTACCTACTTTTAACCAATCTTGTAAATTTGCTCAGCTTTTTTGAAAAAGAAATCACAAAGACTAGGATCTAAATGCACTCAACTAAATTTATGAGAGCCATAAATGTGGGATTAAAGTGATAGAATGCTAGGAGAGTGTAGATGATTCAAATATTTTGAGTTGTCTTGATGATGCATGTACTTAGAAGGAAGGTAGTTAGAGTGGAAATTAGTATGATTAGTACCAATTCAATTTCAAAACTAGGGTGAATATGCACACATATGAATAAAATATGAATGTTCACACAATATTTTTTCATTCAATAGATATGATTTTCTTCTTGGGTTTAAAGAGTATAATTAATGTACACAAATAACTTACAGATGCTCCGTGGTCCTTGGAAGTGACTGTCAGTCCCTTCGACTTGACCTCTGAAGAGCTGAGCACCGAGGAAGACATCCTAGCTCCAGATGAGGGCTCTGGCAAGTCAGATGAAGACACAGATGATGATGAAGCGTCGTCTGTGTTGGATGGGGAAAATGGTGTTGCTGAAGACAAGGGCTCTTTAGAGTCTAATAAAAAGTATCAAGTATTTTCAACTGTGAGTTCCTGTATTGCTCATTGCCAGTGTGTTAAGTTTATTTAATATTTGGATTTGTGATGTTTTGTTTACTGATATTTTCAAATTTATCTTAAAAGTTAATTAATGGAGTTTTGACAACTTATATAAAATAGAGTATCAACCTATGTTCTGTATGCCCATATGAGAATAGTGAAGGGGATGGGTGATGAGTTGAAGTGTGTGTATGCAGCTGGTGAAATGTCTTGGCCATGTTTTTGTCATGGATTCAGCATTCCTGTTTTTATAGTGTCCCTTGGATTTCACTAGCTCACCTCTGCCACATCATATGGTAAGCAAGTTAACTTGTTAACAAGTTAACATCAAGTTAACATCATATGGGTGAGCAAGTTGACTTGTTTCTTAAGGTAGAAAGCCAAATGCAAGGCCTGGCTTTACATATGCATAGATTCCCTATTGAAATTTTCAGAAATTCTGTTCAAAGATTTATAGAAGTAAGGATATTAGTATTATATCACTGAATTTATGCTCTCAATCATCAATGTCTTCAGATAATTAGTTATATTTTATTTCATCTCTCATGACTAAGCTCATCACCATTAAATTGGAGCACATTAGGTCACTTTTCACTTGGTTGTGGCAGCTACCCGTGGCAAGCAACACGTGCCTGGCCATCCTACGGCTTGTGGGCAAGTACCTGCTCATGATGAAGCTGCTGCAACCCATCGCTGCTGATGTGTTTGTATGCACAACTCAGCTCGTCCACTACTACCTCTACACTATCTGCACCACCTTTGGTCTCAGGTACTCTTTCTATGTAATATTGAAGTTATGTGTCATGCTTTGTTCCCATCATTCTTCCTTGATATGTCTATCCTGTCTTGTGTTTTGTCTTGTCTTCAGTGGAAACTCCAATTTTTTGTCTATCCTGTCTTGTGTTTTGTGTTGTTTCCACTGAAAACATGAATTTTTTGTCTATCCTGTGTTGTGTTTTGTTTTCAGTGGAAACTTCAATTTTTTGTTTGTCCGTGTTGTGTTTTGTCTTGTCTTCACTGTAAACTCCAGTTTTATGTCTATCCTGTGTTGTGTTTTGTCTTGTTTTCACTGGAAACTTCAATTTTTTGTCTATCTTGTGTTGTGTTTTGTCTTGTCTTCAGTAGAAACTTCAATTTTTTGTCTATCTTGTGTTGTGTTTTGTCTTGTCTTCACTGGAAACTCCAATTTTTTGTCTATCCTGTGTTGTGTTTTGTCTTGTCTTTACTGAAAACTCCAATTTTTTGTCTATCCTGTGTTATCTTTTGTCTTGTCTTCACTGGAAATTTTAATTTTTTGTCTATACTGTGATGTGTTTTGTCTTGTCTTCACTGGAAATTTCAATTTTTTGTCTATCTTGTGATGGGTTTTGTCTTGTTTTCACTGGAAGCTTCTGTTTTTTATGTTGGTGTATTTTAAGTTATAATTCAAGGTCAGGTATTTTCACCTAAACGTTTCTCCATTATTCACTACTGCATTTAGACTTTTCTTCCTTCCAGTTTGTCTTTTATTGACGACTTAGCCTGAGGGATTCGTTTATGAATCGTGCTCTTTCTCTTACGTTATTTACTCTTATATGTCTGTTTCTATGTACTCTACACCATCTTTAGTGCTGAAGCACCTTTCTCAATGGTTTGCTACGACTCGGCACGATCTCGAGTAATGAGTACTATGTCATCTTATTTAGCTGTTATTTTGTGCTTTATTTCTACCTGCTTTCAAAGGATGTCTGAAGCTCATAGACTCAATTACATTCCAATCTATAGAGAAGTAACTGTTGTTTCCACATCAATTTTTGTTACTACCTCAGTCTCTTTTCTTATCTGATCATATTTTATAACATGATCACATTCATGAAGCACACGTATGTCGATTGAGAGTTTGTATGCTGTGCACTCTATCATTTGAGCATTTGTAACAAAGTGACCATAAGTGTAGCAAATAGGTTGTGATACTCCATCTTATTTTATGTCTAAGAGACTAGCTAAATACCCAAAGGCTGATAATGCGGCATTTTATAAAAGTGAATGATACACTTCAAAATATTTTATGATTTTCTATAATTATATAATTATAATTTTACCCTTTCTTTTATTTTTTGGTCATTTTGGTATTGCTTTATCCCAATCTTTGTCAAAGCATTTTTTAAATACACCTCATTTTCACATTTTCATGCTAAGAGTGTATTACTTTTAATTAAGTATAATCTTTTTCATGCCTTGGAATTACTTCATTAATTCTCCGCTTACTATCCTGAATGAGTTAACTCAAAAAATGTTGTATTGTACGAAATATTGTCATTGTCAATTCGACTAAAAAACAGGAACCCATTTAATTTGAACTTTAGCGTCACAGTTGGGCTTCCATTACAGCGGTGGGGTGAGCGACAGGTTGTCCAGCGTGCTGCGCCGCATAGAGCAGGAGATTATCATGGAGGATGTCCATTCCCTGTCTCAGCCCACTGGTGCTGACTACAGCATTTCCGTTACGGACATCGGCAGCAGAACGGCCAAGGTAGGGCACTGGTACACGTGTGTTATTCTTTTATTGATTGCTCAGGCATATTTACGTTATTGTTACTTCTGTTGTTGTGTTGTTCAGGTGCACTTACGTTATTCTAATACATATTGTTATGTAATACGAGGGAGGACCCAAAAGTAACCGGAATTGTCATGTAAACATTTGTAAACATTTATTTACCACAAGTAATTTTATGTTTTGTGGTAAATAAACTCACATTTTAAATGTGAGTTTATTCAGTCATTGTTGCATGCTTATAGTCTTATAAAATTCGGAGTATTCACTATTTGGAGCAATGCACCGGTCCAGATGTGTTTTCCACTTTTTAAAGCAGTCCTGGAACTCTTGTGAAGTTATGGTTTTTATTGACGCCCTCATTTTCTTCTTAACCTTTTCAACATCTGCAAAACCATTTTCCTTTGAGGACTTGCTACATTTGGTGGAACAAAAATGGTTGCAGGGAGCGAGATCGGGTGAATATGGAAGGTGGGTAAGTGGGGTCATCCCATTCATGGCCAAAAACTGTCCACCACTCAAGGCAGTTTGCGCTGGCATTTGATATTGTGCCCACCTGACATACCATGGAAGGTGACGTACTCAAGACTAATACCGTATCAATGTCGGGACCATATACATATGAATATTATCACATTACTTATGTTCAGCCACGAGCACTCTGGAGGAATTCTGAGTTGGGGGTACTTACATCTGAATTGAATCACACAATTTATGTGCAACCGTGCCTTAATTTATATTTTTGTCAGGTGTACCGAGCAAAGTCATCTCCGATCATCACGGACGTGCCGGCGTGCAGCGCAGAAGGCGTTGCTGCTCGTCTGGTTGCGTGCGAGAGCTTGTTGCTGCTCTGCAGGGAGTTGAGTGGTCTGAGGGACTCCGTCTTGCCCAGCCTCCTGCCTGCATCTGCTGCTCACAACTCCGACAACTTCTTTGCAGATATCGAGGATGTTTTACCTGAGGTGTATTTCCTACTGCTGACTTTATTGACCGAGTTTCATTTGCTGTAAGTTTAGTGTGGTTTGCTGGGTTGTGGGGTGGATTGGTGAGTACCGTGCAGTGTTCTGCTGATTTAGCTCACCTGATAGGATAGAATTAGTTATGTGAAGATTAGCATAGAATTAGTTATGTGAGGATTAGGATAGAATTAGTTATGTGAGGATTAGGATAGAATTAGTTATATGAGGATTAGGATAGAATTAGTTATATGAGGACTTAGCTTGTTGCTTGAGAAGCATAATTTTGAATGGTTGTTTATTGCCTACAGAATCATTCCAAAATTTTTTGCCAAATTTTGTGCTGTGAGGTGATCATAAAGTTCTTTAATTAGCATTGTTTAGCTAACATTCAAGTCAATATGGTGCAGTTACAAGTTGACAATACGTGAGTCAAATAGTGGAGTCGAAAAAAGCATCGGTACGCGGAAGATGAAACCGAGTTAATTCCTCCGCCGGTTTTGCAGGTAGTGCTTGGCATGTACAGTTTAATTGCGAGCGGGAGCTATGAATTAGTATATTATTATAAAATCCTAAGGGAAATTTGTATAAAAACTGAGTTTTTTTTTGCAGGTGGTGCCTGGAGTGAATAGTTTGGTGAGAGCTGAAGTCGTGAATATTTGTAAGAACATACCATGAATTGGATCAAACCTCGGCCTTTTTTGCAGGTGGTACCGGGTGTGTACAGCTGTGTGGGGGCTGCAGTTGTGCCGCAGCAGCAGCTGGTGCAGCAGATGTCTGCAGTCAACTGGTCCATCTGCCAACTGGAGAGCCAGCACAACGGATATGTAGACCAAATCGTCCGCCTCATGCAGGTAGTGTCTCGTTTTTGCGTGAAAATTAGGCCTGCTCTGTCTGGCAGTGTGGTAGTGCGAGAAGGAAGAGGTTCTGTCACCTCGATGCAGCCGCTTTTCGACTTCACTAATAACCCTTTACTGATTATATGGATTTCAAAATTCATTTCCGTGAGGATGCTGCTAGTTTTTTGTAAAATGCGTGACACAGCCAAATCGCCAAAATAGTTTGGGTAAACGGTTGAAATCCTGTATTTTTTATAATAATATATTTTTCGAGAATGAGGAGCTGCATAGACTATTGTTTTAGAGAAATTTTAGGCTTAAGTTTTTTCTAAGGTTTCCTTGTCATCTTTGTAAGCTCAATAGTTGAAAGTGTTATATATTATGTGATAAGCTACAAGCAATAGGGTTAGGTTGGGTTTTGTCTATCCTATGCTAGAGAACTAACGTCGCCCGGGAGACACGTTAGGTTACCTCAGGTCTGGCTAGGCCTTCTGGACTTCTTTCTTTTGTGCAGACTTTGCTTCTTTCCATTTCCATACCTTTTAAGTTGATTGCTTTTTACCTTTTCTTCCTGTTCTTACTCAACTTGCTGCTTCTTTACGCAGGACATCCGGTGAGTGGACACCTGTGCTTAGATTCCACATTTTCTACATAGTCTGTACTAGATGGTCCGCTTCTTCTCTTCACTCTCTTGGTATCACACTTGATATGTATAGGGAACTGTAAACTGACGAATATAATGATAATCCACGTTCTCTTAAGCCCATACTAAATAGTCCTATCTTTTCACTCTCTGTAGGTAGGGAGTTTG
>VOMN01008164.1:0-12534 GCA_014899125.1 Orchestia grillus
CACCAATAGTAATAGCTAGCTAAAGGTCGTTCCGTCACACTATATTTTCTGAATAGCTCGTGTAACAATTGACTAATGCGAGTTTCTCAGTAACTGCTTCGTTGGCTTCACTATAATGGCCCTCAACGAGAGATAAATGCACGTAGAGACCAAGGTTCCATCGATGATCACTTTGGAATTTCCCATAGTTAGTTATGAGCCCTCTAACGCGGACTTGAATCCAAGTGATAAAATTTTACACAGAGTTGACAAGAAAAAACATATTCAAATTAACAAAGAGTTACGTGTTCATAAACTCAAACCATCTCGTAATCAAAAATACCGTTGATATTTATGCAATAAAATTATTAAATAGAAATTCTGTATAATTCATGGAAACATTCTTCCGAGCTCCTCAATTTGAACTCGGTCCTTTGCGTGATAAACATGTGATCTTTAGCACAATAGGGTGAAATTTTATAATCGGATTTATGAATTAGGGGATTTCTTAATTTAAAAAATGTTCTTATGGATTGTGTTTTTCGTTATTTCTATCTGTCCCTAGTTTTTATTTTAGTTGTTCAGTTTTGAATGTGGCTTATGTTTCTTTTTGTTTATTTTTTAACCGGAGGACGATGTGTGATACATTGAGTCGATGCATTTTATAGTTACACGAATAAAAGTTTTATTATATGCCATTTATTTTACGGTACGCCTCCCTCACATCATTCAGTGCTTTTCTACGCACCCGACGGTTGTAAAGAAGGACTTCGCTTAAAATACTCAGAGCAGCCGCCAGAGATCCTTGCTCGCTGCGCCATGCGTCTCAACATGCTTGTCACAACCTGAAATACGACAAATCAAATTTTACGACAAATAAAATTCGTTTTGTGACAATGCAAATTTCGTGCATGGTAAACCAGATTTCGTTAGTGAGAAATCGACTCGTTGTCAATGGTGTAGTACTTGGGTTGTCTTGACTGGACACTGAGAGAATAATAAAATTTTAAGGAGTTACTCTCAGGTTTGGTATCTGTGATACGCGTTGGTCTAACAAAAAACATGATTTGTGTTTCTCAATTGGAAGTTTAAAATTATTTAATGCTTCTTGAATTATGCTTTGTACACGAAGGTTGGCTTGAAGGGCGTACTTAGTTTACTTGAAATCACACTGTGTGACCTACAGAAAAGTCCGTAGAGAAAAAGTCCTTAAATTGCAAAAAAAGTTTGGTGTTGTTCCGTGAAAGAAAAAAAAAGATTGTGGAAAGCGGAGGACGTTACTAATTAACCTCGATATCGGAGCTTTTAGAAGCCGTGACTTTGTTAGCACTACAATGGACCTTTTAATTACTTACGTGATGTGCACTCACTAACATCAAGTAGTCAATATTATGCGTAAAAATATATTTCCCACCAAAACGCGCGACCAAAATGTAGAATTATCCAAAATAACTTGAATTTACCTTCGATTTATCGCGTTTTTAGCTGCGCGAAATTTGATGGATTTACCAATTTTTGAAAATGTAACACACGTGCAAGGAATTTTCTCGTCATGGTAGAACTAAGGTTAAGGACCAAATCTCGTCAACTACGCGGACCTAAAAGTGCGCGTGACGCGTGCAGGCTGTGAACACGTGCTCAGATCTTGTGGCTGCAGCATATCGAATTCTCGGCAGGAGCTCGCGAGAAAATGAACCCATGAGACAGGCGGGACACCCTAAAGTTTTGAAAATTATGCCAAAAAATCAAGTTCTAGGAAATTTTGGCTTACAGTTCACTGGCGAAGAGGGAAAATTTACAGCTTTTTATCGCTGTAAAGTGTTGCCCGTCAGAAATTTAAGCGTTATTTTGTGATTGTATTTTTTGTTCATCTGGTCTAATGTAACCTTATTTTTCTGGCATCTGCAAACAAAAGGAAAAAAAACAGTAGTTGTGTTATCATTGTCCAGTTAATTTATGCAACATTCCCGGATTTGAAATACATTCCCGGATTTGAAATAATTTCAGACGACAATTTTTGTGAACTTCTAGAAATAGAAGTTCGGTCACCGTGTGAAGTCAGCATTGCTATTTTAGTATCAAAATTGAACATTTCAATCCGTGATATTTGTTTGTATATGTCTACGTGTCTGGATGAGGGTCCCAATGTGTACGACGGAATTATAGTTCATTTATAGCAAGATGAAACTGAGTGCTCTTCAAATTCAAGATGCCTGCTCTTCAGTCTCGTAATCTTAAGTTTTAAAATGAAATTAGCGTGTAACAAATGTGAAATATCTGTGAGGCAAATGTCACGTAAAATTTAAGGCTCAAATAAATGCTCCGAAATGTTTAAATCACTGATCAGGTTCACCGGGGTTCATGTATTTGTTAGTTGGCCCGATAACTTGTTTGTCCCTTTTACCACACGACAACGTTTATTATCGGTCCGCCATTTTTGGAGTTCAATTTATTGCGTCAATGTTTACGTTGACCTTCATTAATTTCTTGCCAAATTTCGGCATCGATGTTAGCGTTCAAGAATTATCTTCCTCGCTCGTCCCCTTACAAAAATTAAAAGCTTACGAGCGAGATTGCTTTGCTGAACCCGCAATATTGTGGAATTACCTAAAGAGTATTAAAATATTTTCACTCTCGGGGGCAGTTTTCAATTTTTTTGAGCTCGACATGAATTTTAGTTCATTGCTGCCAATATTTTCTTGAAATTATTACCACAACCGATAATGTTAAGTGTTTGTCTTTAGGTTGCGTTTTCTCGATTGGCTTGAGGTTACTTACAAAAAGTGAATTTGTTTTTTGTGAAAATGTTAACCTTTTGAAATGGAGACGTTGCTCCGGTTAAATTCCGGTCAAAATTATTTTTAGTCTTGAATTATTTCGCTGTTTCCTGTTGAATTTAGTGCCTCGAAGATACTTTAATCTTATTAAGGAAAACTTATATACGATGGTAGGTTTCTATTTGTACTGTATTGTGCTATTCTAAATGATATACCGTAGATTGGTTGCAGGTCTCAGACATACTGGTGAAAATAAATTTTTGGATGCGTGTAAAGGAGCCGTGTTCCGGGTGTTCTCATTTGGTGTTCGTTGAGCTGGGGCTAGTGTTCGTGGGCCTCCACAGCTCGGTAAGGAAGGGCATAATTTCTCTGAAGTAATTTTCAACAGCAACAACATCGGAGAGCTCAACAGAATTCGGGCGTTCTATCTTCAGCAGGGTGTTAAAAAACCGAGTTTTCTCAATTTTTAAAATACGGAGCTTGGTAATAAGTAGAATTTGGTGGAGTAGGTAAAGTACACCAAGTCGCTTAGAGAGCCGGTGGAGAAGTTAATTTGCAGTTACTTTGCCGCAGCAGCGGAGAGGCCAACCAGACCCTCCGCCTCGAGAACCTTTTTGTCTGCTCTCTATGTGCTCAAACTCGGGTGCTTTATAGAGAGGAGAGACATCCGGCTGACGAATACTGTACCTACAATAATCGGGCAAAAATATTTCAAAGCCGGGGCTCAACAGATTATCAAAGCGAGAGAGCAGGATATGTTATTACAGACGAGACTTTAATCCAGGAATTTTTGTTCGAATGTCTCCTACCTGATTATCCAAAAAATTCCTCTTACTACGAGATGACGCTTGGCTCACTAAATATGAGAAAAGAGTTACTTTGAAAAGAGGATCCGTTTAGATTATTATGAGTTATTTGAACTTTGGTGACGGATGCAAGTTACTCTCCTGACCAATGAGTCTCAGGAAGCAGTACATGTTCAAAGTACATAGGATGGCAGCTGCTGTGTTGCTTGCATCGTGATAATCATGATGTTTGCACAGCGCTAATTATGTTGGTTGCAACGCGATAATTATGTTGTTTGCACAGCACCAATTAGGTTGCTTGCACAGCGTTAATTATGTTGTTCGCACAGCGCTAATTATGTTGTTCGCACAGCGCTAATTATGTTTTTTGCACAGCACTAATTATGTTGTTGTTTGCACAGCGCCAATTAAGTCGTTTGAACAGCGCTAATTATGTTGTTTGTACAGCACCAATTATATCGTTTGAACAGCGCTAATTATGTTGTTTGTACAGCGCCAATTAGGTTGCTCGTACAGCACCAATTATGCTGCTCGCACAACACTACTGTAATTATGTTGCTCGCACAGCGCCAATTGTGCGAGATCAAGAAGGTTAGTGCAGTAGACGCATGCATTTCAAATAAGCGAAAGTGTGTTTTTCTTATCCGTGGAGTTCAGACTTTAATTTACTTCTTGATGATGTCAAGTTCACACGTAGAAACCGATTCAAAATGAAAATTTGATTAGCATAGATTTAATAGAGATGGGAAACCACAGGACCTGACGAGAGATTTGTGACCCGAACACGGCAGTCTGTCACCGCGCTTTCCATAGCTTCAATTAAGATATGATGCTGAAGTGAGGCTCGGTCAGAATATGAAGATTTCATATAAATACTAAATTCCTGTTCAGTGTTGAATAAAATAATTGCTGGCGTGAGCAAATTTTCCTCGCTGGAAAAGGTTCGTGTTGGCAGGCGATAGCTGGATGGGGAGTTCGCTCAAGCAGGATTTTCCGAACATTTTAATGAGCACAAACTGTTCATGAAGCTTATACCATGTATTGATTCCTGCGCATACTTGAGCGCACCAGTTTCGTGCTACCCATGGAAACTCTTTTCTTTTGTTAGCAATATTTCATTGAATACCAAGAAGTAGATTCTGTGGCGCCCAGTGAGATGGGAGGTTTCTACGACTGACCGCTCGCGCGAAATAGTGAAACCCGGCTCCTAATGTCCGTAGATTTATGTAAAACAGGTTATTGATAGCTTCGTAAATTACGAAACTCACCCCAAACCTCAGGGCATTCGAAATGAACGACGGCCGTCCTCGTGAAAGTAAAACGAGATGTGAGAGGTTGTGATGGGTCAGTCATCAGTGTGCCGCCGGCGCTCGGTGAGGTGGGAGGTCGGCGTCACCGATCCCTCGTGTGGAGCAGTGAAACTCGTCTCTGACCTTCCGTGGATTTTTGAGAAACTGGAAAAACGTCATTTCCCCTGCGCAGTGTGACAAAAACAGCAGCGCATATTTCACAGTTCATTGATCGAAGCGTTGACGTGAATGTTTAGCGCGTAGTACTAATTACGGTCGTAGTACTACTGACCACGTGCGTATCAGCTGTTTGTGTGTGGAGCTGTGTTGTGTGTACTACGTATGCTGTGTACTGCGCGGGCTGTGTGCTGTGTTCTATACAAGCTGTGTTGTGTGTACTACGTGTGCTGTGTGCTACGCGGGTTGTGTTGTGTGTACTGCGCGGGCTGTGTGCTGTGTACTGCGCGGGCTGTGTGCCGTGTATACTACGTGGACTGTGTGCTGTGTACTACGCGGACTGTGTACTGTGTACTACGTGGACTGTGCTGTGTACTACGTGAACTGAGTGCTGTATTCTATGCGAGCTGTGTTGTGTGTTAACCCCAAGGCTGTGTGCTGTGTACGGTCAGTTTTTTGGTAGTGTATTGCGGCCAAGTATTATCAAGTTCTAATGTTGTGTTCGAATTTTGTTTTGTATCGTGAATAATGAAATATTAGTTCACATGCATGCTATAATGTGACTGGTACTCCGTAATATGACTTATAAAATGCAATATTATTTACACTTCCAAATATTCCTTGGACTATTTACTATTCCTCGCACTATGTAACATTACTTGCACTATCTAATGTTACTCCCACTCTTTAATATTATTTCCACTATTTAATATCACTTGGTGTATCTAACATTACTGTCACTATCTAATGTCTCTTGCAATACCTAATATAATAATCACCTCTTCACACTATCAAAGTCACTTGTACTGTCTAATTTCCCTAGCCCAGTCTGATTTCAGTTGCATCATTCTATTTTGCAGGTACCTGTTCCTGTTTCCATTCGACACACTAACTCGTGTCGTTTGCGCTGTATCTAATTTCACTGTTTATACTTCGCTGTTGAACCCAAGGTCTGGCTTCTCTTAGCGGACTTTGGTATCGAATTCTATGGACAAAGCGCCACATTTCTTCATGATTCAGGATTCGGAATGATGTGAGATCACAAAATCCCAGACAAGGCTTCCATGAAGAGGTACCGAATTTCCTCGTTCAGTTTAGTCCAAACGATCATCGTGGCTGGTTGTCGCACTGATCTAACTGTCGTCTCTGCTCAACAGGTGTGGGGTGTGTGTGTGGACCGAGCTGGGAGATGATGCACGTTTTGACTGGACTTTGGGCTCACGAAGAAACCAGGCTCAGTGAACATGTGCTCGTGCTGGACACGTAGCTTCTCGCTCTAACGCGTGTCTTTTCTGGACCAAATAACTTGTCCCTCTGACAGTGGCTTGTGCTAGCTTCTAAGTGACCGTTAAATATGAATTTTTGAACTATTTTGAGAAGGTGGTGCGTGTGACTGGAAACGAGTCGTTTCTCGCGTGAAGATAAGCGAACGCTTCTTGCATTGTAAAGCGGCGCCAGACGTGCAGTGAAGCGGCGCCAGACGTGCAGTGAAGCGGCGCCAGTCGTGAAGTGAAGCAGCAATGAAATCGTCTTTCCTCCTCTTCTGCTCCCTGATCACAGGTCAGTCGTCAGCCTTATTTAAGGTTAAGTTGTCAGTGTTGTATCACATTTCGTCGTCCAATCCATTTCAAGTCAGGTCGTCATCTCTATTTACAGTCAAATCGTGAGCTCCTTTTCAGATTGAGCTGACAGCTCCGTCTCCAGTCGAGTCGTCAGCTACACAGGCTCTCAGGAATAACGCATATAATTTTGTCCTGGTGCATTTCTCTCTCTCTCGGCTGGCTAGCAGGCTGCGGCCAGACTGTGTACAGATGCCGTCGCTTTCATAAGCGAACATCCAATTCTAATCTGCCTAGGAGTAGCGCACTGTCGTGTAGGGGAATGGTTTTTTATTAGATAACAATCGTTTTAGAAGTGAAACCTCTCCGCGAAGTGTTTCTTGTACTATTGATGACGTTGATGATGCAAATTCGTAGTTACTACACAGTACATCTTAAAGTGTTCTTAAGTTCGTCCTAAGCGTATCCCTGAACTTACCTTGACTTTCATCGTGTTCATTGCCTTAACTTCAAGGTTTGTATTTAAATCAAATTCAATTCCCTATATTTATCTGTAACCATTCGTCTCAATTTTCCACTCGTTTCTGTTTTTTATTCTTTCTCTATTTTCATGCAATCTCTATTCGCACTCGCTGTATATTTTTCTCTAATTACTAGTTTTGCCTTCACCTCCTACCAGACTAACGAATTGTTTAACTTGACGTTGAACTTCACACTAACCGTGACGTAACCCTAGCCTTAACTTTGACCACAACCTCAATTTTTGCCTCTACTGATAATTTTTGCCAACTTCAAATGTTGTTTTATGTCTCAATTCTCAAATTAAATTTCAAGTTCACCTTTAACATAACTTTAGGTTTCTCATGTTTAATTTTTCTCATATTTGTTTCTTATTTATTTCTTCAAGTGTCTGAATACCGCCCTAAGTGAAAAGTACTCGAGCCTTATAATAACAAAAGCGTTGCATTGAGGAAGCCAGATAAATGTCCGCGCGGTCATTCTTGGAGGCAAGGAAGTCGTGTGAATAGTTTGAGTTAACATGAGATGTTGGAGGTGCTAGGCATGAACCAGCGTGACTTGCACGTGAGTAATGTTTACTAATAAACTTAGACATTCGAGAGAAAAGTCATTCCACTTGAAATTAATTCTCTCTGAAGGTACAGAAACAGCTTACGTGTGCAACTAAGCCTAATTTAATGGAGTTAAACGAGTGTGAACGACACTCTAATTAGCTCGGGAATGGATGATGTCTGATGATGTTTGGGCACCATGGTGTAGTGGTGAACGTGATGGCCTCACAGCCGAAAGNGCATTTAAAACCCAACGGTAAAACGTGTTGGAATAAATAAAAGTTCTTAATAAAAAATAGTGAGCCACGACTCAAACGTTAAGATCCAGATTTTTCATTTTTCCCAAACCTACATTAGCCCCATATGTTGCTAAACGAATTCCTAAACCTGGTTCTCATCATTGCCCAAGGTATAATTGATTATACCTTACACTCTCGACGCGCTTGACGGTGTACCAGAGTTTTTTTTTAAAGTCTGGCCAAGCCTTTATGCGAGAAATACGAAATGGGCATGCACGCCACTCGACTACCATATTTTCCATTCGAAACCCACACTATATAAGTTAGAGATAAACAAATCGTGCAGCAGTGATGGAAACCAGTGCACCATAAATTGGGAATCTTGCACGCATGTGCCGTCTAACCTGACAGAGCTTGCGAACTTTTTTCCTGTGGCGACGAATTACTGCGTCGAGTTTGTGTTGCTCCAGCTAATTCTTTTATATTGCTGTACTGAGACAAATGACTGCGGTAAGGCAATAAGCGCATGCGCTGTAAGCAAATTGTCGCTCATAAATTTGAGGGCAACGCAGTCTCTTAAGTCCCTCTGCAGGGACGCCAACCACGGCTTATGGAGGTCCAGTTCGGAATCATTCCGCCTCCCGTGAAGACTGGTCGACGTGAGAAGGTGTGGTGGCTTTGAGGGAAGTGTTAGCTTCGATTAACCTCATCTGGTTTTTCGCTCTTTCACCCTGCATCGGGATATTATTCTTGTATCATTAAGATTGTGAGACTGTGTTTCTATTGATATGTACAACAAAGTATTGTCATAAATTTTATCGGGTGTAAATTTTCTCGCAGAAATGAGGTAATTACTTCCCGTAATCGCGAAACCTGCCGTGCTCTCCTGCACAGAGCACTTCATAAACTTCACAAACTACTTATCCCCACGACCTGCGGCAACGCGTGCTTTTGGATTTGACCCATTCCAAGCTGTCAGACTACAAACAAAACCTTTAGAAAACGGGGCGATTTAGCTGCTCGTTCATGTATAATTTTGTTTTTTAGCTGCATTTTTTAGTCACAAGCAGCGCTAACGACACATAAACTCTGTGTGACCAACAGCGGTGGAGATTGTTTATGGACGGTTTTAGAATTTCCAGATTTGGTTAGGGACTCTGCTGGTTAGAATGGGTTCATTGAAGGCTTCCGTTCTGCTTACTTCGTCCATTGAAGCCCAAAAATCTAAGTACATTCAGCATTGTTAAACGTCGCGAAGAAATGGTTAATGTACTAATTAACTTTGAATGAGCGGTTTTTTACCTCATCGAGTATTATTAAATTATTTTCTTGTTAATTTCTTCTATTGTTTCTTAGTATTTTCTAAAGAAACGTTTTTTTATGACAAAGTTGAATATTTGAAGGGCTTCAGCCCATTACCGAAGCTTTTACACCCGAATACATAAAATAAAAAACAACAAAAATCAAGGCAGAGCAATAGGGGCTGAACTAATCGGTTGTTTTCGTGTTCAAGACATGAACATCGGCCTGCAAATACCATCCACTGCTCTGGGAGAATTTTGAGACAAATTTCGGTACGTCTGCCTGAGTTCTACAAGACTGGCGAGAAATATTCCGCGAATGAAAAAGTTGTGGGGGTAGGTGATGAAGCTCGACAGCGGCAGTGCACTAGAACTTGGGCTTGACAGCTCTTCTTGGGAGGATGCACGACGTGAAATTCGATCTTTCGAACTTTGAGGTACATAATGTGAGTTTTTTCTCTCATGAGTGAAAACTAGAACCAGGCTAGTTCCATTGGATTATCACATAAATTTGAAGTTTGCGTTTCGGTGGTGAGTTTGGTGCGTGAGGATACGCCACTAAAATGGCACCACAGATGGTCAGCTCAGGGGCACGTTGATCTTCAGGTAGTAGCTGAAGATTGTAAGCCGCATTCGTGAATCGAACTGAATGTATATATTGTGATTATCTGTGTGTGGCTTAAAAACTGGGATGTGAGAGGGTTAAGGATCCGAGTGATGGTTGGGGCGAGGGTTAGGGTGAGGGTTGCTGAGCTTCAAAGTGTTTTGTCAGTAGGGGCCGGCACAGTCTCAAAGTACAATACATGCTTCTTATTGAAGAAGAGAAGCGTGAGGTAGCTGAAGCTTTGTTCTCAGGTTTTAACATTGTGTCAAACGCGAGAGGAGTTAGTGACATCACGTTTTTTTTGTATCCGAGTTGAATGAAATTGCAATGAGAATAAGAGATAATGATGCAGTAGTAACCTGATGAAAAAGGAAGCAAAAAGCCAATGCAACTTTTAAAAATATCACGAAATAACCTTAGGTTTCTCCCGTTTAATCTTTTTTCATATTTGTTGCTTATTTATTTCTTCAAGTGTCTGAATACCGCCTCAAGAGAAAAGTACTCGAGCCTTATAATAGCAAAGCGTTGCATTGAGGAAGCCAGATAAATGTACGCGCGGTCACTCTGAGAAGCAAGGAAGTCGCGCGATTAGTTTGAGTTAACATGAGATGTTGGAGGTGCAAGGCATGAACCAGCGTGACTTGTACGTGAGTAATGTTAACTAATAAACTAAGACATTCGAGAGAAAAGTCATTCCACTTGAAATTAATTCTCTCTAAAGGTACATAAACAGTTTACGTGTGTAACTAAGCTGAATTTAAAGGAGTTAAACGAGTGTGAACGACACTCGAATTAGCTCAATAATGGATGATGTCTCACACTTTTAGTTTCACGGAAAGGCTTTCGAAAAATATACTTCATGCTTGATCTCGATCAATGTTGAGCCTTTACGTTAAATTTTTAACTCTTTAATGTATTTATTGTCATTTTGACTACAAACAACTGTCTACTGTGAACGTAGAGCGGCCAAGGCTTTCGGAAGCCTCTATTCCGTGAAACTTTGCGGGGGAATCTCATTTTGAAGCATCGCTGTTGCCGGAACGCTAGAGCTGAAGCTTCGGAGAGAAAATCCAAACCGTATCCGGCCCCGGGAACGCTGCGCTGCGGCCTCCGTAGGAGAAATTTCTTAATGTATTTCCGGCCGAGGCCTCGCCTCGGAAGCAAATTTGTCATTTTCCCGACTATGGATTTAATTAACGACTCGTCGGATCAACAGACAAAATACTAAGCTTTGATTATACGACGGTTTAATGATTAGCAGGCGCGAGCTGTGCGCGGAAATTGGAAGGCTGTTGCAACGAACGTTTTCGAAGTGAAGCTAATTTGCAGATATTATTTAGAAACGTGACAAAGTGCCCTGAAGAAAATCTCCCTTCACTCGCATCTTTCAATTCGATTTTGATGTGTTCCTAACACTGAACAGATGGACCGATACTCCCTAAGTTTTCCTGTGGATGCTTGCAACTTAACTCGAATAGTTGAGTTGTCTAGCAGCAGAATGACAGCATTGCTACGAAAATAGTATTTTATTACAAAAAGAGACTATCAAAGCTCGCTCGCTTTCGAAGTGTCACCACGGCGTGGAAGCGTCGGACGCGCGCCAGGTTGTTATGTGCCCGTCGTGTGGAAATCATTCAGCCCGTCAAATGTGCCCGTCGTGAGGAATTTGGCCCGGTGCTTTTTATCTCTTTTTTCACTCCCTCACACGAGGGATTTGGTCTGATCGTATGAGGAAACGGAATACTTCATGACAAATATAAGTCAGCTCAGTTCTTTTAGTACCGAATAACATGTATAGGATTTCTTATGTAACGTCTGACCGTGTGATACCATGTAAGAAGTTGTAACATTTTCCCGTGAAAAATTCGAGTCAGACGAGTTAGTTTTAAACTTGCACCGAATAACATGAGATCACTTATGTGAGTGCTGGAGTTTTCATTCTGTGAGCCCTCGTGTCTCTACACCTTCATTTCGGAGGCATGGCGAGACCGAGTGCGCTCGTCCGTGAACGCTTTCTATTTAAACTGTCGGGGTAAAACTTGCGAGCCGTCTTGCCTGTAGCTCAAGCTGTTTTAATTTTGAATACTGACGAAGAAATTTCGTTCGGGAGCGAGCTCTCCGGATTTAAATATAAGATTAACTTGGAATCTGAATCTGATGAACTTGGGGAGAACGCTCGAAAGTATGGACCTGGCTTGAACTTCGTTTCAATGCCTGGAGCAGCTCAAACACCAAAGTTTAGAGTTCCCATTTATTTCACTCGCAATTGCGATGTGTGCAGCGCTGTTCTGCTCAAAGACTTGCACGAAATGACGCTTGTTTGATGCAGAAAATTCGGGCTCGAAAACTCAAAAATATCATTCATTCGATTGCTGCGTGTTATTTGATTCAATGAAATGAAAGCGGACGTTTTCGTGTTGCCCTAATATCTCGGGACCTGATCCATCCGAGCTGGGAAATAGAGGTGAAAAAATTTGTTCATTATAAGCTAGATGGGGCTTATTCATACGGGGATAGTTCAGCAGCTAAAATATTTGCTCGATGTTTGAATGGCCGCGTTCGATCGAGACGATCTCAACTTGCGTTTGGATGTGCAGCGAGGATCTCGTGAAACTTTTATGAGGATATCGGCGCTGGCTGACTGAAATGAATATTCTATTGTTTGGCTGTGTGCACCCCGCTGGGGGTGGGGGTCCCGCGGGTGGTGTGCGCCCCGCTGGGGGTGGGGGTTCC
>VOMN01008165.1:0-12224 GCA_014899125.1 Orchestia grillus
GCCCAATAAGTACCGTACGTTTCGGAATATCTTTAGCAAAAATGCACAAGCGTTGCAGATATCAGGTCAATTGAAAATAAACAAAACCACTCATTTGAAGCTTTAACAATACATTAAAAACAGCATTCAATCCTCAGCGAGTTGAATTAATGCCTGAGTTGTTCGTGTCAGAAGACCACAGGTGTACACAGGACCATCCAACACCACACAACCAAACCAGGCAGCCATTTAAGAAACATACAACTTGCGGCAAGCGTCCGCAGCCTGATGGTTGCTACGCCGGGGCTAAAAGTTAAAAGCGATTCCAAAGTTAGTAACTCCTTTAACTTTAAATCGCGAGGTAATGAAGCGCTAAATTGTTTAACAGAGTCAACGACAGCCGGGAGCTTTTTTAAAGCAGCACGAATGATTGAATGCAGTTTTTAATTGCATCGTAACTCGTTCGCTGCAAATATATTCAGACAGAGTCGAATTACTCGTTTAAATAAATGAGGGAACAATGCAAATCTCATTGTTAATACCATTATTGATAAAGAAATCGGATTGAAATATAATGGAAAAAAATAATAAGTATTGGGATTACAAAGGATTTTAAAAAATTCAGACTGAAATGCCAAATTGAATGGATTAGTTTATCGTTTGGTGTTGATCTTACACTTTGAGTATAATTTAGAATCATTCGACAAAGAAGAGTTTCAGTGAAATTAAGTTTTTTTACGAGGAAGTAACAGTTACTCTTTAAAATATGAGTTAGTTAGCCATTTAAATCACTTTTACTGATATCAGGAGCAGAGGGAAGATCTATTTTTCTTTACAACTCTGGAACACGGCATATGTACGAGCGTTGTTAGTTCCTTGCGTTATCACATTGGGCAGTGAGATGTGAAGGTAAATGGCATCGAGGAGTGAGACTACGGGAAGTTGGAAATAACCCATGGCACAGCTGCATGTGTCAAGCGAAATGGATAGTAACACCGAGGGTAATTCTGACGATTACTATTTCGATTAAGCGTTCAAGGAGCTTTTTTGTCCACAAAATTTCACACCAAAGTTACAACCAAATCAGTTCCTGCGTGAAATTTCATAATTCCTTCTGGTTTAAGGTTATTCCTATAAAGGGTGTACATGGGATTTCGATGAAGAAGTCCACCAATGACTTTGCCTTTGTTAGTCTGTTGTTTTTTGATCGGTCAGTATTAAGGGTTAATTTTTGAACTGTTTGAATGCAGGTACTTTAAGACTGACTCGAAGAGAATTATTCATTAGTAGAGAGCTGTCGTGAGATTCATGTGTCACACTTCTAGTAAATCTCACGGTCTTTCTCGTGAGCTTTTCTCGTACGTTTACAATGAATTATCAAGCCATTAGAGTCGGAAGAACATTTTTACAAGTTAATATAAACATTTATCATATGTGTATCATATATCTAGCTTTTTCAATCATTTTATGACCCACGTAGCCATGAATGGCCTCGATAAAATTGTTGTTTTTCTTATTCGTCAGACTTTGAGCTCGGTTTAAACATGTTTCTAAAAATTTGACTATGAACTTAACGTCTGAATGTGCAAAATATTAGCACAAAGACTCAACGTGTCGAAGAAACGACACAGGAAACGGTAGTTTAATGAGTACAAGTTAAAACTCCTGAGCACTTCGGATTGCTGGGTCTTGACAAGCTATACTTGCCTGGGCAATGCAATAGGAGGACGATGACTAGGAAACGAACCGAGGCGTAAAGAAACAATTGTAGATATAACTGCGTCAACCGGATGCTGGTCCCGAGTAGTCAGGTGACGGTTCCCAAACTGCATTTCTGTGTTCCGATTAACTTCAAATTTGCTGATCTCGTAATCGCCAAGCATTGCTGACGACGATCCTGCGACCTCCGTATAGTGGACTGATGTGATCGTTCCATGAGTTCCATACGACGCATCGGCTGACGCCCTCTTTTCATGTACTGCATGGAATACAACACAAAATATAATACATGGCTCAGGGCTTTATGGCTCCTACAAATAAGTTTTATTATACAATTTTACTAAAGCACAGCGTAAATATTATTCAGACACAAGGGATTTATAAACAATATTTTTCAATCTCATCACAATCAATAATCTGCAAATTGCAGGTGCTGAATAGACAAAACATCGAGTTTGAGAAAATTATGCGTCTTCACCTTGCTATCACAGGGTACGCATTTGCAAATTTCAGGTTTTTTTATTTTATTACGGGAACGTGCCAAGAATGGAAACGTCGGTTTTTAGTTACACTAGGCCACCATTCTTAAGTTAAACAAATAAAAAACAGTACAATAACAATATTCTTTGAATATCACTGTTCTGAAGACAATAACTTTCAGCGCGAGGGGTAATTCACACAGCGGCAGAACTGGTATATCGCTGGTTCTCACAACTGTCCAGAACTACAGTACTATTCTAGTAACAGAATTTTAACTCAAGACTGCACAGAGTCCACAGTTGAGTCGGTCCCCAACTCCATACCAAAGTTTTACTAGCTCTGAATCCTCGTCTGTGCGATCGCATTTCAACAGGCAGCTGTAAAATCTTGAACTGAACAGGAATTGTACATTTGCTTGGTGTGAAAGACAGACAGATTAAATCATGTACTATGCAAGATAGAGATGTTGCCGAAGTCGACAGAAATTCATTTATAATTTTTCAGACGCAACAGCTTTGAATTCCGAAATTTTTCGATTAAATCAACTCGTTTACGACTGCAAACTAAAGGTCCCATCTTCAAGTCGCGTTCTTGATGAAGGTGAAAAGTTCGTATGTGCTATTAGATTGAGAAAAGAAAGGCTTTTTGAAAAATAATAGTTTATTTTGGAAAAATAAACAGTAAACATGTTTAAATTAGTCAATATATGAGCCTTCGGTGTCTATACATACGTCTGTACCACTGATCAAGATCATTTATTCCCCGTTGTGAAAGCTTATTGGCTGGAGTACAATAAAACTGAATGTTCTTCTGGTTGCGACGTGAAAGTTTTATCATTAAAAATCTGCTTAAATGCGTAAAAAAGGGCAGCCAGTGCATGAAAAATTGGATGACTACGAAAATGTTTAGTCTCGCATCCCAAGTACGGGAGCTTTCGCTGTGTCGTTCTTGCAACATGTGGCCGCGCATTTTCGTTGGCCAGAATTAGCCTCCGCCAATTCACCAAAGGCATCGTCTGCAGATGGTGTGAGACTGTCGCAATCTTGACACCAAGCGACTCTTTAATTATTTTCAACGTATCTAAACAGAAGAGATTCTTTGAGTGTATAAGTCCTCAATTATAAATATAAGAAAATAGACCTTTGCTTACTTCTCCTGCATAAGTTCATACTTGGACAAGGTGCCTCCTGAACTGATGTCAATACGAAAAAAGCATGAGGTGCGGCGGCGCAAGTGATCAGTCAGTACGAAAATGGTCTCCAAAATTCTGTCATGGTGATGATAGCATTACAGACATCGAGTATAGAAACGGTCATGTGGCTAGGAAACTAAACAACTGAAAGCAATTTTCGGAGGCAACAACATTGATAGATGATGTGATAAATAACTTCATTCACTCGAAATTAAAATTTTTGTCGGTTGTCTATGCATAAGAACATACGTGGATCTTAAAACTAAACAAAATTCTAATGCTAATAAATAGCAGCCGACCGTCAAAGTGGCTTAATATTGAAAGTCCTTAGAAATGCGTAACTTGTGATGGAAAGAATTTCAGTGTTTTTTGAAGAATCCCATGACCTACTCTTCTAACTTTCCTAGATCGATTTCCCCCAAAAAACGTTGCAACCAAGCGTTTCTTCCTCTCAGGACAATTTTAGCACGAGCTGCAGATGCCCGTCTCGACCTTCCGAAAAGTGACGGCTGAGCCAGCCCCTAATTCGTCTACGTCAACGTGAAATAATAAGGCTCCTGCAGGCCAATTCTGGGCAGCAACTGGAGAAAAATACGCTCAGGCTTCATTCTCAAAGCTGTGTGTATTCGTACGAGCGTTTTAGGGGAGTCAAATGATAAGTTACTACACAAATGTTTTAGGTGGATAGTAATTTGTTTCAAGGGTCTCTTAATGTCACAATTATTGAATAAATGCGATGAAAACTTGAAAAAGTAGAATTTTGCAGTCGCAAACATGTGTTGAAAAATCATTTTATTTCAAATCATTGAAAAAGTCTCATCCAATTCGCTTATTCAACCCGCAATTATCAAAATAAATCTCTGTGATATATTACCGCACTTTACTGAATAAGGTGAAAATAATATTGATAGTTATGAACATATTAGAATATAAACTACAAACAAAACTCTATGTTCAAACCTTTCGGATTTTATTTACTCTGAGCATAAAATTGCCGTGAAATTCTTCAAGTGACGTATGTTCCGAGAATGTAAGTTCAAATTTATAGAAATTTTTTGAATGCTTTTTTTGTTCGTAGTCACTTTAACTTCACAAAAGCTTCCTTTTAAATTTGGTTCGATAATGATTTCATGACGCGATTACCTAGACTCTAGAGTTTTTTTTGGAGAATGGTTGTCTACAGCAATGTTAGTCGCCGGTGTGCTGTTAAACCTGCAGTTGAATTACGGGACAAAGTACATATTTCCTTCTATTCGTACTAAGAATTTCAGAGCTGATCGAAGCAACAGAAAGACTTCTAACTTCTCTCTTTTAGAATATTGAAGCTGCTTCGACATCATAATTCGCTGTTGTTACCGGTTTACTTTTCGATTCTGTATTCTAACTAGCTGAACATCCCGTCCCTACTTTATCCATTGTATTAATACTTTATAGTCGGAAATTTCGGTTGACGTTAGCAGGGACGCCGCGTTTTACGCTACACATTTCAAATTCCATACGCTGCTTTGTTTAACCTTTTTACACAAATAATGAGCACCAAGAAAGTTTAACTCGGAAAATTGCACATCAGAAGTTACAGCTATTTGAAGATCTCAGGGAACCGCAGCGCTCTGCAGTTTGCGCATTTCAGTGTCACCTCCGAGAGAAGCGTAGGAAGTAAAAAATGTGAAATCCTTGACTATGTGACTATGCAAAGCCTTTTTGGTGGGTGTTCTGGCTGTTCATCACAGAGAGTGCGTGCGCAAGACACCTGTGCCAGACCTCACAAAGACGAGAAGTGCGCTGGGGGATGTAAAAATGAGGGCAGGGGACCATTAGCCCAACGAGGTGTGACGCTCAGCATTGTGCCCTCACGAAAAACGGGCGCGGGAAACGACCTAAAAACTGCATATTCCGAGCAAAATGTGTTGGATTACGTTTTCAATATCTTGCCCTTCACTTAAACATTTCGTAGTTTTTCACTCAAACTAAAGAATACGGAAGCATTTACCATGACCGGGTGGAAGAACACGTACATGTCAAAAAAGATGCCCACTTCTAAAGCAGTTCTTTGCTGCCATAACATATGCATGTAAGGTCTTTTCACACCTGCAATAAAGAGATAATCTCTTTTTTCCTCAATGAACCTCATAAAATATTTTTTATAGCATCTCGCCCAGGATGAAAGTTCTTCCCTAGACCGAAATTTTAAGGCTAACTTCTGTTTAGCGTTTCACCAACATTTTGCTCCTTTCTTTGCAGGCCAAAGCCCCGCCAGAAGCGCTCAGCATGACCTCAGCATATTGCTGCAGTTCCAGGCATCATTGCCCACCCCCCGCTCCACTAACAGCACGCTTCCGTCACTGCCTTCAGGCTTTGAAGGCTTGCTGTGAGAGCTAAAAGCTCCGATTTTTATGCATGCAAGTGATATAGTTTCGCGATATTACATTGCAGTAACGACCAGAAAACGTTATGGGATTTGCGGCTTCACTGGAAATTTGTGTGAGCATAGGAATAAATATTTCGGTGGCTTGTGTTAGGTATACATGGTCAAGGAAGCTTTAAGAACCACAGCTAGCTTTTTAAAAACTGATCTAGAATTGCAGCAATAAGTGTATTAGCGTTTTTTTCAGAAAATCTCGGTTTAATTAGAGATTAAGAAAGCTATAAAGAATTCTATCGTTAGATCCATCTTGAGTAAACAAGCACATCGGCAAACAAGCAGTCAAGTACGGGTTTGATCACCATTACTGCACTACACAGCGGCACTCTAATATTCTTCTATTCTAGAGTTGGATCTTTTCCAATGCTCGCTGTTCTAAGACGGAAGAAAGTGAAACAGAGAATTAGCCTCACGAAAGGTGTCTGTAACTTGTCATTTTCAACCGATGGCTGTTATGTTGAGCAAATGAAAACAACCACTAATCAAGCAACATTAGAGAGGACCACGAGAGGAGGATGAAAATTCAAAGTCTACTGAACTTTTTTCCATGGCACTCTGATTATATTAGCGTTGCATCCCTGTCCTTATCGGGGAAATTTCATCGCAATTCAGTGATGTTTAGAGGTTGCCTCGCTTTTTTCTCCTCATTTCCCTTTACCTTCTTATTTCGAGGTTATAGCAGCCAGTGCCTGCGAGCCCGGGAGTGAGGTTCTCTGGAAACCTGCACTCTCCTGCCTCGTCCTACGCTCGTCGTGCAGGTGAGCAGGATGTTCTCATCGCACCTGATCATCAGATGAGAGGCAATAATTGATTCTAATAATTCATCTTCCACTTCGTCTATTCTGACACCCTCAGAAACAAACCTGACGAAGACCAAGTAAAATGCTAAGATAGAGAGAGACAAAATTTTACAAGTAATTTATGTCCATGAAGTGTGATTTTCCCTGTTGGAAAAAATGTCATATATAGTCGTTCATCATTTGATCGGTGAGAAAAGAATTGAGGAAATTAAGTGACCTACTCTCCTACTATAGTCATCACAGGCTGGCGCCCGCACTGCTGGACGTTAAATACGCTCAGAATAGCTGGGCTGCTGGGAGTATTTCGAAAGACAACAAGAAGGATTATCATAGGCAAGGTAATGATCAATGCCGGCTGCAGCGCTGTGGCTGCGCTGCCTGAACTGCCGCTGCATTTGCACCCTTGTCGGCCTTGCTGAAATTTTCGCTCGACTTCCTGCATCTCCAGCCCTGAATGTGGATTTACAACACTGCTGAGCGTATTTCGTACCTGAGCTACATTTGCTGTACTCCAGATACAGGAGTAACTGGCGCATTTAGCGTCTTACCATTAATTTTTTTCCCCCTGCGAGGACATTTTTTTAGGGATTCTCTTTTGGACGGTTTCCCAGCACTGTGTAGCAGAATTTGAAAAAATTCAAAATAAGTACATTATTTGAAATCTTTTTATTTTAAACTTCGTATACCATAGGAACTTTAGAATATCGTCATAGGAGATAACATAGTTTACTACTGTAACACGACCACAAAGTGCTAGTGTGTTTTCCGGAATATGTGCTGTGTTCTAAACTACGGTCAAATTAGAGGAAGTTTTAGTTTCTTTATAGAGTGGCTTGTGAAATTTATGGGTTGATGAAAAAACTTCGATGGTATGAGTTCATTTTCTTTGGAAAACTTCAAAATTTCAAATTTTAATTCGAGACGCGATTGAGGGTTAGACTGTCGTTCTTTTGATAATATTTACTATTAAAATTAACAATTTTCTTATTCGAAAGTATGTTCGACGATTGAAGAATATTAGAGACTTGAATTATGAGTGACTTCTACTCCCTACGTTTGATGTAGAAGTCATCTAAGCAAGATCACACATATTTGATATTTTGTAAAATCAGCGGCTATCTAAATACTACTCAAACCTGGTGTAATATTTGCCCTGATAACTGTGTCCACGATTGCATTTTGATATCGTCTAATAAACAAAGTTACGAGCAATACTGTACAGAATATTGCCATGACCAACCTGAAGGGTGAAGACCTAGGTCACTTCACATCGCTCTTGTTTTCTTGTCAATTTTTCATTGATACGTAACATTACTCATCAAAATAAAAAACCAAGGCGATTAATAACATCTGTATTTGAATTGATGTGTATTAAAAATGAAACTTCCGAGTAATTCTACTCCCTTCATTAATCTCCGGGTGAAACAAAAATGTTTGTACACATTACAGGTGCGTAAAATACATGAAAAGAAATGGATAATTTATAAGAGACGTCATTGTCCTAAGATCAAATTTTAATGAGTGCAAACGAGTCTGTTTCATTTAAACTTGATCTACGTTGATGAATGAAAACACTCAAGCAGCCTAATGTATTATTCGCTGCTGGAACCAATAATTTCAAAACTACATTCATAAATCGGGCGATCAGCTGCTAGAGAATAGTCTGTAGCACCACTTTGCGTAAGACTTGCACACGCCCTGCAGGAATGAACAGAAACACCCCAGTGCCCTGCTACTCGCGATGCGTAATGGCGAGATAGTCGCCCACAGCATTCAGCACGACTCCGCCTGCATGTATACTGTTATTCCTAGGCGACCCAACTTCGCAAGAGCACAAATATCCTGTCAGTCCGCCGGAAAAATCTTGCTATATTCCAAAATTGAACTATGGAGACAACATAATTCTGATGTCGATTTGTGTAGAGTGTTTCAGCATGAGATTCATAATTCAGTTCGTTTGTTACACCGGGAATTTGAGAGCTATGCATGGGCCAGTATTAGGGGACTGATGGGGTGCAGGTGAAACGATTGGAAGCATTTTTTACTCTGTATGATTTTAAATATGCTTAAAAACAATGGAAAAATATCTTCATACCTTTTGGCAGTGCTCATCATTATATACATAGCACTTTATATTATGAGTAGCAGCAGCGGATTTACCGGAGCTGCGGGAAGCGGTTTCATGACTTCGAAAACAATACATATGACGGTAGTGGTTCCAGCTAGCTGGAGTGATGGAATTTGCGGTAGAGGCTACAAAAATTTGTTAACGGCACTCGCCTCTGTCTAAGAGTACTTTCATGACATGGACACTCGAGTGTGCGTCGTTATTTGAAATTTTACAAGTTCTCTCAGTTGCTCCAACAGCAACCTAAGGTATTGCATTGACGCTTTCAAGCCCATTCTTTCTCATATTCTACCTATGATATTTCCCAAGGCTTAAAGCTGCCTCCAGCTGTTTCTTTTCTGAGCAGCAAGAAGCTCTAAAAACACGAGCAAATGCTTTTAGGCTGTTTTACTTACCGAGAAATGCGAGGGTCCCCAAAGTGAGGGCAAGCGATTTTTTTTTCAAAATGAACAGTTATTGAAGAATATTTTTGGTTTAAATTGTTGAATTTTGAAAGTATGTAATAAACAAATACTTTATCATAGCAATTTTTCAATGTGGTAACCATGTTGCGAATAATATTCTCGCATTAAGTTTTAGTTCAGAAATATCACGTAGCGCTCTCACCTGTACTTTTCAAGCCAAAGTTTTTCCATCAACAGTTCTAAGTTTGCTTACAAATAAATAAAATAATCTCTGGATTATTCTGTACGTCATAGCGAAGAATATAATAGAGAGTTTTTATCAGCTTGACTTTGCAAATAAAATTTTTTTTTACGAGTTAATTTTAGACGTAAAAGTTGGTTCGCCTTTTGTGTTTTACTGTGGTTAATTTGAGCTTGATTTTCTGAACTTTACGTTACGAGCTGCTCTCTATGTGCATGTAATTTAAACTTTAGGCTAAAGACGTCACGTGACGAGCAGAAGTGCATATACTGAAAAAGTTCATTCCACGTTTCCATGCCATCCATGTTCTGCAATCCTAAAGTTTTGAGGGCTAAACCAAGACATGTGTTTCTTAATCGTATGTAAATTTATGATATACTGTACATCGTTTTCTTCTGCTCTGAATTTTATTATTAATAATCTTTAGAGATAGAACGTGTCATCAAAGTGCAACCTCTCTTTTATTCTATTCCCGACGATAGTTTGATGTATGAGGCGTGCTGCATATAACTTTGAACTATTAACTCTGCAATTAATGATCATTAATTTCTCCTAAGTGATCATTAAGATAACCTTGAGAAAGTCAACATATTCAGTTTATAATTAATTTTTTATTTTCAGTAAAAACTAAATGTTAGTTTAATTTCCCAGTGTTTCACATTTGAGGTTCATAGGAGGGCTCTCTCGTCCCTTTGTATTTTTGATGATTCATTTCTAAACGGCAAATTAATTTCGAGGTTTTTATGCAGTCGAAGTTATTTATATTAACCAAGCCAAGGCACACACACATTTGTATTTGTACAGGTTATCTACGAGAATTATTACTTCCTTTGTAATGTCTACCACTCGTAATCTATCAATGGTAAAGAAATGCATCAGCCTAGCTTTATCAACCTGAAAATTTGGAAATCAACTCGTTTCAGAGACTTGCTCTTTTCGTGTCCCATAGAATCTCGCATTCTGCCTTTTGTCGCTGAATAAAAAACCTGAAGCACAGTTGTCTGCGAAGCACTTTTTATATTTGTTGGTCACAGTGTTCGAACGTGTGATCAATTTGAATGGCACCAGAGCTGTAGTAAGGATGTATATCAAACTAATAATTCTGTATGTGAAAGAGAATATTTCAAAGAAAAAATCGTATTACAGTTTATGTTAATTTGTTAGAACTAGAAACCTTAGATGAGACCTCAGATTTCAATGCAGGCAAGTTCTTTAGATAGATACAGGAAGAAATATTGGAGTAAGTGGCTACAGTATTATACTTGATGAGGCAATTAGTGCAGGTACACCGAGTTGTTTGCAACTCACCTGAGATCGCTTCAATGGGCACATTTGGACAGGGCATTTCCTGCTGGTCCTTCGACAAATGCGTTCACGTTGTTGACGTCCGGGAAATGTTTGCCAGACCGAACTCTCAGTTCGGTCTGGAAGAACTCGAACGAAAAAAATTATAAATTGTCCTCAGCGAAAAGAAAATGTGGGAGGCTTTAGAAATTTATGCGTGAACCCTTACCGAATTCTTTCGCGATTCCATGTCTCACAAATCGGCCTTGTCAGAATTTCTTGGTCTAATTTCTCATAAGACTCGACTAAAATGAGTAAATTACATTACAAAATCATGATCCACTAACTTCTGAGGGTGAATGCTAATGTGGTCAAACAGAGAAATAGCAGAATGCTAAATGTGGTCAGACAGAGAAATAGGAGAAAGCAATGACCTAAAAAATATGAATTACTAGTTCTCATGTCTTACGAAGACGATTTCCCCAGACTATGAAATTTGGATGGAGACCAGCGATCAATTTAAGACATTGATTTAACTCCAGAAATTACTGTTCGCGAGAAACATTAGACAATTTAAAACAATTAGCTTTCTTTTCTCTCACACTCAACAGTGTTAGTTTACTCAAATGATATTCTGCAAATCGGAGTTGTGCTTGACACTTTGATCGAGTTGCCTTTGACTAGGATGGCTATTTCATCCCAGTTATAGCTACCTCCTCAAACGCAGCCTGAGATGTTTACCGTAGGGATCACAATTCAAAATTCATTTTTTTCATTAAAGGTCCGGTAAACCAATGTACTTGAAACTTCAGCTGAACAAGAATCCCAGTGAACAAAGTGAAATCGTGAAACAAAGTATGGAACTTAACAAGTAAACGGCTTCACATACGTAGAAGCATATATGACGCGTAGCAGAAGTATTCAATCAATTCTGGGATCATGGGGATATTCATTATTGGTTATGAGAGGATAAACATCCTGAATCAATGGTCTGATGCCCACAAATTGTGCACAAAATGTTTCATCTATTTATATATATTTAATCTAGAATATAGGCTTATTCCACAAGATGTCAAAAAAGTTCTCAATTTTAGGAGCTCATTCGACCTCCTAGCGGATGAATTACAGCAGCTATCAACGCGGTCTGATTGATGTTTCGCAATGAATCGTCTTTAATTTTGTCCAGAATGGCAGCAGTCGTAGGCCCAAATCTTCCAATATAGGACGCCCGCAGGGTCATCTCTAGCTCGTCTTATAAATTTTTATCCAGGAAATTACGACGGCCATTCCATCGGATTTTACGATCTCTCATTTTCAGGGAACCACTTCGAAACGATATGAGCACTGTGGCTGTGAACATGGTCATCTTAAAAATGTTATCACCGTCAGGTAAGTCAAACTATCGAATGTTTACGTGGAGGTTCGAACTTGGATATCAAAACCGTTCAGAGAGTTCTGCTAAATGTCTTTGTTACTACAAAGGCTCTGAACTCATGTTCTGTTCAAGTGAAACATCACCAGATCATTTCTTTTCGTCAAGTGTTTTGCATATAAAGTAGGGGAATTTAAAATAGA
>VOMN01008172.1:0-11568 GCA_014899125.1 Orchestia grillus
GCAGGAGGGGTGGGACTGCGGCAGGAGGGTCGAGTCCTGCAGGGAGCCTGAGAGGGCGACTTGAGAGCTGCCAGGGGTCCCCAGGGGGGAGGGCGTGGGCCCGAGTCTGGTTGTCTTCAAGGTGGGCGCAGCAGGGCGTACTGACGGGCTTCTTGGTGTGTTGAAAGCTGACCTAAATAATGAATGAATAAAAACACTGACAATTTTTGGGTAAGGGAAATGAAATGGCATCGTACACGAGTTTAAAAAGAAATACTTTTGTTCGTTTTGATCTCAATTCTAGATTACGGCTTGCCTAACAACATTAGACCACGATTTGCTACACAACTTTAAGCCACGATCTGTTTAATTAAGAATTCAGACTACGATTTGCTCAACTAACGACTGTAGAAGAGATCACAATAATTTAGATAACGATTTGCTTAACTAACGACTGTAGAAGAGATCACAACTTGACTAACAACATTTGACCTCGATGTCCTCACACAGCACAGGTGCAGGAGCCACATTCTGCTATCAGTACCACCTGCTAATCTAAGATTTTTTCATTCACTCCAAAGGATTTTGTTCTTGAATTTTTCCCTCCGTCTGTGTGACGTCAGCGATTCAAACGGGTGGCTTCCTCAGGAGTCTGGCACCACCACCTGCCTGCCGCCTGCACCACCTGCACCACCTGCACCACCCAGTGATGTGTGCGTGAGGAACAGAAAATATTTTCCTTAAAACATGAGCACAAATTTCCAGCTAAAGTAGAACGTAAAAATTATCTTGACTCGAATTTCAAAAAAGTATACAGTATATACTCATATTACCATAGACACGTACTAACGTAGACATTTCGGAACGCAATTACACCATACTATATTCATACGACTTCTGTTTTTAACTCTCCTCTCGCTGGTCTTGCTATATATTTTATTAGATTTATGTATTTTACTTTAAGAATATAGTTACAAAGTTTTCGCCCGCCCCCAGAAGACGTGTGGCAGGCGGAGACAGCGGGTACCCACCACCAGGCCGCACCTGCCGCCCTCATGTTGCCTCCACCACCAGCTGCACTGTACCGCCATGCTGATAATCCACCCATATGTAAAAAACAATGAAATAATCCCATGAGACACATCAGGATCAATCTTATTGAGTCAAAGTAATTCGTCGAATCTTAAGATAAATAAACATATATGAAAGACATGAAACAATCCTATGGAACAAATTCATCAATGTCAAATCAAAATAATCCTTCGAATCTTCAAATAAATTTAGCAACAATCAAAGGTATGTAGAAAAAACACAGAATAACCCCATGCTACAAGTTGAAATCAATATCGAGTCGAAGCAGTCCATCGAATGTTTCGATAAATTCAAGTACACTCAAAGGTCGGTAGTCAAAAATGAAAAAGTCCTATGAGTCAAGTTTAAACCAATGTAGAATTCCATTAGTTCACCGAATGTTCCGATGAATGTGGCTAAAATAAAAGGTGTACGGAACGTACAGGACAGAGCGAGAGATCCCCCCTCCCCCCCCCNGGGGGGTGGCGCGGGGTTGTGAAACAGAATTCAAAAAGCAATATTTACACATATCTTGAAACCATGAATATTTGGGTTCTTACTTATTGTTGAAAAGTCGTTAAATGGGGTTTTTGTCTCCACCGTCAAGGTTTGTACCATTAGTGTTAGAACACACTCTACATGATTACCTAATGCGTTGAACGAAGCGATTCATTTGTCAGAGAAAAAAGATGACATTATCGAGAAGTGTAGTCCGTTTTCCAAAACACTGATTCGTAAATTTTTGAGAATGTTAATTATGTGAGATATCGGGCTCAGAAGTGAGTACAACTTTTTGCAAACAGCCTGTAATTTCTATAAATATAATTATTTCGGTCATCGTGGAATTAAAGTGTAGAAATTTTAAACGAAGAGTGCTGTAGGTTAAAAATCGTTAGCTCGAGTTTCAAAGTAGTTATTGAAATATCGTGAGTAAAATCTGTAGGTAAAAATGAAAAACTGCAACACGAATGTGAAAAATTGGTAAATTTTTGAAGGTTATCAGTGAATGAAATTGCACGCTCAATTGGTAGACGCTTGCAGGCAAGGACTCTCAGGAATCGGTGTCTCCAGCTGCCTACTTTTGACTGTGTCTTTGCGAGTGGTGTACACCGCGTGCAGCGTACACCGCGTGCAGCGTACACCGCGTGCAGCGTACACCGCGTGCAACGTACACCGCGTGCAGCGTACACCGCGTGCAGCGTACACCGCGTGCAAACACTGCACTCCCATATGAGGGCTAATGAGTCCAAATTTCAAACCTAATTTAGTCACTCCCCTATCATTATAGTTGCCAAACTCCTCTTTCTCCGTTCACCCCATAATAAACGGAATTCATCCTTCTTATTCATCCACCGTTCATTCATCTTAAGTCGCCCTCCCTATTCATTCATTATTCATTCATCCTCATCATTATTAAAGTACTGCATACCTTCATGTCCTACACAACCAAGAGAAAACATAATAAATCGTGAAGTTAATGAGTTTATTGAGGTTCTAAATTGATAGTTTTATTTCTTACAGCCGATAGAGCATACGTTCGTTGTCAGAGCTAAAGTTCATTTGTTCGTTTCCGGGATCACGGCGAAGATGAACAAAGGTCTTCACATCTGACGAAGAACGGTGAAAGAGAGCGGTAATAATAACTACGAATGAAAATAGATAGACTTGAACTGGATAATCTAAGATGTATAATGTGATTTTGAAGATAATAATACATTAAGAATGGTTGATATAAATGCACATTACAAGAATATATACTAAAGTGTGGTATTCGTCAGTTTCGACCAAAAATTCAGAGAGAGGTAAATACAGAGGCAGAGTGACTTCACAAAGCCATTTGGATGCTCGAGAAAAGTTGAGGTAAGCTAATTAAAGGTTAAATCAAGATGTTACTCTCAGTTAATTGTTGCTTCTCTGATGGATTTGAAAGCCTAACGGGCTGCAATCGTATTTGAATTTCAATTATGCAAAATGCTCCTCAGCCTACAGGATAACTACCCGCCTAAGCAACGGGACAATACGGATGGAAAAGCAAGAATGAATAGAGTAAACTTGGCAGCGGTCTATGAGGCGGAGAGGAAATTTGCGGCGGGATGTGGCACATGCGCACAACACCACATCTGCCGACGCAGAAATAGAGCGTCCACGAAGCTACGTCCACGTACACTTCTGCAAACTTTGAATAACTTTTTTTGTAAACTGTGTTGAGTACTGTCTATTTAAATGGCATTAGACTTTTGCGCGTGCTATAGGTTTAATAATTTATATTAGTTTTCTTGATAGAGGTTTTTTATCAGCTTTAAAGATACCAAGACGCTTAAGAAAATTTTGATAGTGCAGATGCGAGTTGGTTTCGGTGGAACGCCTCAGCACGTGCCTGGTCCCCTTCTTTTGTACACCAGGCGTTCATCTTCAGTCAATGAGACGGCGGGGAGACTCTAAAGTTCTCCTGCTCTGCTCTTCACTCCCTCCCTCTCTCTCTCTCTTTTCTTTCGCTATGTGCTTACAAAGAGAAGTGGATATATTTTATTATCAGGTTTATCAATTTTTAAGGTGAAAAAAGTATCTTGAAAATTTCCGCGAGAATTTAATTCCGTAAAAGTGTATTGCCATTGATAGGTAACTAGTTTTGAATTAGGTGGACTATTTTCCCGTTGTCTCCTTTCTAATTCTGTACGACAGACGAGATTTGAAGCTGTAACTTCAAACAGTTTTTATTTAAAACTTCCTTTACCATTAGCATACTTCCATCTTACGAAAATTTTAACAATATGGATAATTTGTAGAAATGCTTGAGAGGGAAATTACAAAAAAATAATACATATAACAGAAGGACTACGCAATTCAACTGTAAAATTAAGTAATTACTGTCAGACTAGGCGTCCAATTCAATATTTTACAGACGAAAATGAAAATTTACAGAAATTGATTTTATGGGCATTTCACAGTTATTAAGATATGCACAAAGTTTAGCAGCATTTAAAAGTTATTTGTTTCATTAAATATACTGCAGATCCCTCCAAATATTTTCAACGTTGATTAATACTCACAAATAGGTTTTACCTAGATGGTAAGTAAACTAAATAAAAGTAGATAAATATGAGATTTTTGTTCATAGGAAAATTTGCTCCTACCGAGTTCCGTTTCAATAATTTTAAAATCTTAATATAGGTTTCAAGTAAAGAGTTAACTTTAAATGGGATTTAGCTTGAGTAATTGCTATTTTATTTCTTGTCATTAAAAGCTGGTTATTATTGCATGTCATAGCATTTCAACTTCTTGACAAAAATACGGCGAGAGTGGCTCCTGTACGGTCAGAGTGGGTCCTTTACGGTGAGAGTGGCTCCTGTACGGCGAGAGTGGCTCCTTTACGGTAAGAGTGGCTCCTTTATGGCGAGAGTGGGTCTTTTACGGTGAGAGTGGCTCCTTTACGGTAAGAGTGGCTCCTTTATGACAAGAGTGGCTCCTGTACGGCGAGGGTGGCTCTTTTACGGCGAGAGTTCTTCGTGCTCGCGCCTCAGTCTCCTCTGTAGGGGGCGGGTCAGCACTATGATAAAAGTCCGTAGAATAAATTAAGTTAATTTTCATCAGAAAAAGACGTTCAAGACTCAATTCTGATTATTCGGGCATTATATCAATCATTGGCTACTGGGTGATATTTTCTAAAAATTAACTATCCATTAAAATGAAATTAGTCGATCTTACTGGATGATTTAATTGTTCATGCTGTTCAAGGGCTTGAGCGAAAGAATCTAGAGTGAAATAATTTGATTGCACATTGCTGGACATGGTTAAATGAAGTTACGTTTTAAATAAACAAAATAAATCATTTAAATTTTGTACAATTTATTTATTATTTCAGCATAAAATCATTCGGAGTTTGTTCCATCTCGTGTGAACCCTTCGCTGCTATTTTTAGGTGTCGCTTTCCGCTACATGAAAAAGGCTGACAAACTTCATCAGTTGTACATACAGTATCTCGGTTGCCAACAATTTGCTTTACCGAGCTACAATCTGTTTATATACAAAAGCCTTACCTCCTACACGGGTCATCTTACAGAGAGCGGTGTGTGTGTACAAAAAGGGCTGAAGACAGAGCCTTGAGGGACCCCCAGTGTTAGGGCGAGGAGCTCTAAATAACCGCTCGCTCCGTTTACATCTCCGTATACAGGCAGTAAATATCTGCTTCCTAAACGGGTGTCTGTGCCTAGAATGTATGAGCTCTGCTTCTTGTAGACTCAAAGTTCTCTTGTCTGATGCATTAAGAGATGAGATTTAACTGTTCAGCCATTTTTCAAAGATAATTCACTTTAGGTACTCATTGACTAAAATAATTTGGTGAATAATACATTCAGAGGTCCATAGTTGATGGTGAACTTTTTCACATTTTTCAATGAGATATGTCGAATCATGTGGGTAGTATTTCTCATTGTTTTAATGGGGAGACTATAACAAACATTTAATAGCATATGTAATGACAGATGGTAAACTATATCAAAATTGTGTGAAAGTTAAAAATTAATTAGTACTATTATAATTTGTAAGTAAACAAATTACGTTAATGAATTTCATACATTAATATGAAAAATTCACAACTTTTAGGCACGAAAGCAGCCTTAAGGAGCACCTGGTTTGATTATTTCATTTTACTAAAAGTTTTACTTGTCATAGTCCCGTCAAATTAAAATGATTGTTTTAAAGATAGTGATACTACTGAATAGAAAAATCAAGCAAGTTTTTTCCGTTATCTTTTCAAGTTTCTAAGAAGCCTGGTAAATTGAACGTTTCAATTTAGTTTCCTTAATTTTCCAGGTAATAAATTGGCGATCAGCTTGAAATAACGAACGTTATTATCGTGACTGTGAAGCGCAACGTCGTTGTACTTTCTCTTGGACACTTCATGAAAGTAATGCCGTTCAAATTTTGGTTCAGAAATTCAGGTAAAAATAATCGAAAAGTAGAATGACTTAATTTGGGCGTGTCCATGTACACGCGATGGAGCGCACGTGGTTTTACACGCGATGGCGCGCACGTGGTTCGGTGAGAGCGCGTCGTGACTGCGCGTGCGAGCACCTCAGGCACGTGCTCGCGTGCACGTCGCACGTCCGGGGTCTGACGAGCTCGTGAACACGTCCATCATCCCACGTGAATGTGAGACCCACGTCGAGTCGACCCACGTCGAGTCGACCCACGTGCACTTGAAACATATTCATCCACCCACGCGCGAGTGCATAAATCTGGTATACCACGTGAATGTGTAAAGGTTGATAGTAATTAAATTACACATCATGGAGGCAACAAAAGCAATATGGACGCAAATATATTCGGTCATCTACGCTGTGGAAATCCGTTGCAGCTGGTAAGCAAGAGATGGCGAGTTTTTCAAAGAAAGAAGCGCCCAAGAAACAAATACGTCATATGCTCCTAAATTTACTCAAATTTTCTTCTTTTTTTCATTCCTCTTCTCTCGTCTCTTCTAATTTTCCTCTTATCCTCTAGTTTCCCCTCTTTTTCCAAGTCTTTTCCTTCTCTTTTATCTCATTTTTGCTCGCTTTCTCCCATTTTTAAAAGTAAGTTCCCCTCATCACCCGCTCTTCTTTTCTCTCTTCCCCTCGCCCGCTCTACCGACCGAGACGACTGAGGTGTCAAAGCTGCTGTAGTCTCTATAGTCCTTCGAAAACACGACCGAAAAACAAGACCAAAAACAAAACAAACACGAACCAACGAAGCCTCCTGAATTGCCATCTCAAATTCTTAGTGTTTACTGGAACGTATTGTCTTTCTTTTTGGAACTTTCTACTTTCCATTTGGGTTGTGGGCTTGACGAAGCGTTTCTCAATTGGGAAGTTAACCCGTTCCCGCGTACTGGGCCATGGGTGGGCCACGAGGGGCCATGGGTGGGCCATGGGTGGGCCAGTGTTCAAATTCCTTCTGCTGTTGTGCAGTGATTTGCTTGCGTGCCGACACTCCAATTTAACACTCCTATATTTGAATCATGAAGATAACTCAATCGTTTAATCTGATTAAAGAGAAAGAGAGTAACACGATGGAAGCGTGTCTAACTTCAGAAGACGAGGGGTCCCAACTGTCACTTCATCAAAGCTAACCTAACCATGGCGCGACCTACCTCGAGGGACGTTCTCTGAAAAAGTTCTGAACGAAAGAATCACTTCAATTTTGCCCTCCAGGGACAGCTGTCCAGAACATAACGGACGTTAGAAGTAATGCAGTTTTGTCTTAAATTCTTATTGTTTCATTCAAAATTTGTGTGAATGTGTACACGAGTGCTCTAATATTAATTACTGTGTTTGCTATGTTTCGTTCATTTAGGAAATAAGTTAGTAATTTTAGCGTTGAAGAATGATATTCAGTTTCTGGTGCAGCAGTAACTTTGCAATAGCGGTCTAAATTATAATTGGGTTTCATTGCTTAAATAAAACGCCCGTCTGAGAAATTCTGGGAAATGGGAAAGACAATTAATTATCTGAAAACCTTCGATTTTTTACATCTCACACTCACGTCATGAATTTGATTAATAAAAATATCCTGGGGATTATGTAACAGAGAAATCGTAGTAAAATCTCATCAGTGAAAGATAATAAAAGGCTAAGGAAAAAATGAGCACGAAAATGAAGAAATAAAGTGATCAAGCACAATGGTGGTCGAGCAACGAGCTAATGCGCTTTTTCACTTTATTTCTTTATTTTCGTTCTCAACAAGCACCAGCACGTCACGCATAAAGGAGCGTCTTCAAAATTAGTAAATTTCCTGCTGTATTATTTCTAAATTTTGGGAAATTCAAAAAAGGGTTTCTTCAAAATTGATGATTCATTATAAATTATTTTTCTTGAAATAAATTTGACGTATTAAGTTTCCAGCGAACCTTTAAGCAAGGCTATTCGGCAAAAAAAAAACCGCAAGTCAAAAGTTTCTTAAGGAAAATATAAGAGGAGAATTATGGTATAAAATTCGCGCTGTGGCAGTATGAGAGGAGCATAATATTCAATTCATAAAATTGATACAAAAACAGTCCTGGGCTCTGTTTTGAACAGTCACGTTTCATGCCACCGCAACGACGGGCCCCTGTATCCGAGAAGAATTTCTTTTGAAGGAGTTTCAACAGAACAAAACTGATCATGCTTCTTTTGTGCGTTATGTATTCGAGGAATTTCCATTGAGTGTTTGGCGCCATTCCCACATTCCCAAGGGTTAGCATTCCAATGACCGCGACCGATACGTCTCGCGTACCCCACACCTCGCACCCTGAGGTGTGCCGGGTGAGCACACAACCTCTCCCTCACCCCGTGAGATGTACGGGAGAACAAAAAATCTCCGATTTCCATAAACTCGACCAATGAGATTTTTAAATATAATCCCGATAATTGCTGTTCGTTTTGTATTGGAGATTTAACTCGTATGGATGTAACCTACGTACTTCGATCATTTAATTTGACACGTTTAGGTTAGCCGACGCAAACAAGCTATAAAAAAGCCTGTATAGATAGTATATACATACATGTGGCTATCTATTTTGCAACCACTCTCCATTACCGTAGGTTTTCAAATGCACCCTCGTAGGTACTACAGAACTTACAGTACTTACTTGTAGGTCCTACAAAACTTGTATGCTTGTTGTAGGTACTACAGAACTTACATACTGCTGTATGTACTACAGAACTTACATACTTGTTAAATGTAGGTACTACAGTAGTTGTTTATCGACTGGGCGACGGATAAATAAGTTAGACTGAGAACTTTATTACACGATAAAATCCTCACTTCTACTTCGCACCCTTTGACCTTGATCATTTAAGTTCTACTTATGATATTTTCCATTAAATTTTTGCACTTGAAGACAGTTTACCCCAATCTGCAATGATCAAGCATTTTAGGTTTCTCTGTTCATACGAATTCAAAAAGTTTACAAAAATGTGTCCTGAGAATTGGGTCCTGCAATTCGAAAAGAGTTTCATTTATCTTCAGGAACCTGGCAGTCTTAAGCTGTCAATGTACCACCACGATAACGGAACATTGGCGATTTTATCGGCACGCAATAGGACCGCTTGGATTTTTCTCAAAACGATAATTACTTACAGCTTTGAAAATTTGCCAAGGATTTTCCTGCAATTCGAGCTAATGTTTCCTCTCATTCTCTGCCTCCTTCATGTTCATATGGCGCACATTCGCCCTTTCTCCCGATCCCTCTTCTTATCTCACCCCCCCCAAATACTAACACACACGAACATTTTCCAAAGGCTCACGCACGCTCAAAAGAACATTTGTGAAAGCATACTTGTAGAAAAAAAATTGTGGTAACTCTGTGAGGGAGACTGAGAGAGCTGCAGCCGCTCAGGGCGGGTTCAGCCAGCAGCGCGTGAAGCGCCAGCACGGCCAAAAAAAGATATATTGTCGTCAAACAAAAGACGTCCGCTGAATCATTCTGATCGAAAAAGTATTTGTTTATCTTTTGACTTTGGATACCTCGGACTACTAATACTAAAAATTATTTATAGTAACTTCAATTACTAGTTCTTCTTAGACTTCGTGTTCGATTAATGGACCTTAACTTTGGCAGTAGAAAAAAACTGTTCAGATATGTGCATTTCTCGAAAAAGATCTTCTGCTTTTTCATGGATTTGGTGGAACATTTGGACGCCCTAAAATGCTCGTCAAATGGCGTGTGGATTATTTCTTATAACGTATTGCAGTCTCCAACTCAACCTCTGACTCGGTCGGACTATACACCGTAAATGTCTAGGAAATAAAAGCAAGCTCCTCTTTTTTCCATTAAATAAATGCACTTGTGATCCAAAATATAAGGATGTGTTTCTTGTTACATAGAGGCAACACAAGCATGTTTGAGAATTTTTCGTAAAAATTAATATAATCATGATTCTTTTGAAAGCGGACTAACGTATTGAAATTACTCTTAATTATTCAGTGATTTAAATCTTTAGAAAGGAAACAAGTAGGTTTTCCTAGAGCATAAAACGTTAAGTATTCGCATTTCACGACAGGCTTGTGTACTAAAAATAGTTTTTTCAATAAATTCTTTAAGACTGGAGCACCAACCCTTACTACCGGTCTAGCTACTCGCACCTTGAACAGCTCTTGTAATAGCAGAAATCAAAGATCACTCACGCTAATGTAAATAGTAATTACCTCATTAAATCTAGAATTGAGATATTAAAATATGCCTTCGTTTTCCTAATGTGTGCTTACATCTTTAGCGGTTCTTGTACATTGCTACGTAAGCTCTACAAACTTACAAGTAAATGTACGTCCACTAAAGCTCACACGCGATGGAGAATGTGTGCCCAAGAACGGATCGGAGTAAGCACCAGCCGACTAGAAAACGAGCTTCCTCTTCTCAAATAATTTTCCATAGGTACGCTTCCAGAGGAGCACACAGGCACAAAGACTACCGTGCGGCGCCAGCTGTTGGACGCTCAGCTACCAACCGTTTTCGAATTTCGATCCATTGAGGCGCCCTGTGCTTGCATTGTGGCCGATGGGAAGCGTGCCTCTCCGCTCCCACGCGTGTTCCCAGGCAGGCTCGTGCAAACGGACTCGGCGAGATTCTGTCCCTTGTACACCTGGGGCCTCCCTGCGCCCTCCAGCCAGAGCTGCTCTGACCAGAAATCGGGTTTAGGATTGTGACGTCATGTTCATTTCGACGGGCCCCGACTGTGCATTTTTAAAAGTATCGTCTTTTCTCAGGATGGGAAAAACGTGCGTAACTGAACGCGCATGTGTTTTGAGAGCTTGTGCGTCGGTGTCTCTAGGCTCATAACAGAGGTTTTTGTTGAAGTTTAAGTTATATTTAAGTTTAATTCTCTAGAACATGATGTGCCTAGCACCAGTGTTATGAGGTAAATTTTAAGACAACAATTGGGCCTTCATTAAAAATTTATGAAACAAACTTCCAGGGGAAATTGGCAAAAAATGTAGCCATAATTTTAATTCGAGATGAAGATACAAAAGTCGATATTTACAGACCTGAAGATGACATTTCCTCATGCAAAATGAGTAATTTTCAAACTCAGGGGAAGGTAGCACTTTATACTTTCACAAAAACGCGTTAATCATTCATTCGAGTGTGATATACTTGCAAAAGGGAAGTAACTCTCAAATTAATGCAAATGTACCAGTTTCTAACTCGAAAGAAGATGTTCATCTATTTCTCGGTAATGTTGACGTGCGCTTACAGCCAGTCTCTTCTGTACAGCGTGGGAGGTAAGATATGCGTCCCCCTCACGCTCATTTCTGAGAGTGAACTTACCCCTGCTTACCCTTTACCCCTGCTTACCNACCCTTAACCCCTGCTTACCCTTTACCCCTGCTTGCCCTTAACCCTTGCTCACGCTTAACCCCTGCTTACCCTTAACCCTTGCTTACCCTTAACCCCTGCGTACCCTTTACCCCTGCTTATCCTATACTCCTGATTACCCTTTACCCTTGCTTGCCCTATACCCCTTCTTACCCTTTACCCTTGCTTACCCTTTACCCCTGCTTACC
>VOMN01008185.1:0-82030 GCA_014899125.1 Orchestia grillus
AAGCTTTCAAAAAAGGGGTACATTTTTTTGGAACACTCTGTATAACACAGAAATTTTCTTTCTGTTGTGGATCATATTATCGAGGACCATTATTAGGGCTGACCGAATGAGTACACCACATGCTTTCAGTGCACTGAACTCCCTTGATAACTGAGACACTTGGACAAGAATCACAAGATCAAACCAGCCTCCCTCTTATCTGCATCTTGCGTGATATGATTGCAGAAAACTTGGCTAAAGTCACTGTTACGTCATGAATTTTTATGACGTCACCCTGAACTATTTTCCAAATAATATTACTTATTTCTCTGTCCTTTAGGTCCACCGTCTCCCATGTGCACAGCAAGATTCCCGTTCTTTTCAAAATTACGTTGTACTCTGCTTCACCCCGTACTTTCATTTTTGCTATGATTTTTAAGAAAAAGTGAATTAGAGCGATTCTGATGTATAAAAATATCAAATGAGATTCGGGCAACCAAATCAAGAACTGCTGGAGGGCAGGAGAGAGAAAAATGAGCAATGATATCTAAAAATTTGACAAAAGTAAACAAGTATTTGCCTACAGCCTTCGGTGCTAAATTCTTTAACAGTTCGGAAGCTTCCGGAGCTGCGCACTTCTTGCTGGTGGAACTGGTAACTGTTTTTCAGTGTTAAATGAGTGCTAGTGCTAGGGTTAGAGCTAGTCGTTTCTCATAACTGATTTGTTGACGTTAAAATGAATGAACTGAAGGAAAATCTCCATCTCAAAATCCTAATGGTAAGCGTAGATTTCAAGTACGACTATAAGAGACGATCCATGGCGCACCTGGCATTCTAAGGCACATAAAGAGTTAGCGCCGCCTATTCATCAAAAAAGACCCTATATTTTACAGAAAAATTCGTGCGTGAAGACTTCGTTCTCGAATACACCTCGCGCATAGCAATAGCATGTTTCTGTTCAAAAATTTGTTTTACCTCGAATACGAAAGCAGTCACGTCAAATGGTTTCAGATTTTCAAGATAACGAGACCTAGGTAACAATGCTGTTGCCTCGACGTCATTCAAGAGTCTCGCTTTTCAGCGAAGGCACCTTTTGGCAAACCAGAGTGAGTGCGGGCGCTGTAGGAAGCGACATAAATAATATTTATCGTTGAATATCGAAACGGAAATACATTTCAGATCCGCGGATGACGGGTTCCACTTTCGATTATATCGAAGTGTAAAGTCGTAATCCTCATGAGGATTTCTTGACACTATTGTAAAATGTATTTTCTTACTTTTGAAAGGTAAACTATGTACAAGACGAATCATTTGTTACTCTAAACTTCGTAAAATTTGCTTACTACAACGTTAACTTATTGTTTTTTTTACTTCTAAGTTAAATGAAGCTCTACCCTTGCATATATCACCAAGAATTTAAGATAAAATCATTGCTTTAAAAACAAATCACATTTTTTCCATAATGCTGTCAAAACTTTTCTTTTACCCATAAAATTTGGTAAAGTGATAGTGAGTTCACTAGAAATTAAATAAGTATCGTTAAGCCGGCCCACGAACTTAATTATTCATTTCGACAGTGGAAGATACCGAGAGTAGTTAGCAAACAACTCACTAAGTAATCAGTGCATTTTGGACCGAATTTTGGATTAAAATTCACTGAGTTTTGAGCTTTTGATACAGAGCGACGAAAGAAAACCGGAGTGCGCCCTGCCAAATGATGCATGAAAACCACCACGGCTTCATTTTTAGAGGGGACCCATTTAGCGGAAAAAACGAGACGGTTTTAGGGATGTGTGAGCCCCAGCGTAGGCTGGAAGCGAATTCGAGAGTCTCTCCTTGTTAGACGAATGGGATACGGACTGCCGGCCGTGCTACTCTAAAGCCTGATTCAGCAACTTCGCTGTTCCCATGTTGATGGAAACACCATGCTATTGAATTTTGAGTTTCACTGTGCTAATAATAATTATTTTACATATTTGCTCAAATAAATGATTGTCGCTTGCCTAATTGAAAGAATATTGGAACACACACATGTCCTTTCTGTTAATGGTGATTTATTACAAATAATATTGATAGTTTTGGTGGTGCTTAAGTTTCGTGACATCCGTTCGACGAGGACGAAATTTTACTTAGTCTTTATATACACTACTTTCAACCGTGTATATTTCATGGGTACACTCATAAACCAAAATAAGAAAAAGAATATAGAAAGCATAAATTTAGCACGCGTTTTACGAGTCTAGACCTTGAAGTCAGTTTCTCAAAGATAAAGAAGAGCATAATTCTGCGTTTTAGCACTATTACTCTTTGTATAAACAAACTATATGCGGTCTAATTATTATTTGAATAATTATTTGACTAATTCACACTTCTGAGAATCAGTAGAAGCATTACTTTTTTAATTTTGATGTATACTTAAGTGTTCCCAGCGATATTCCATACCTGTCGAAGTAACTAAAATGCTAAAAAAGTAATGATGCCAGGTAAGTTTATTATGTCATTTAATGCTTTTACCCCCTTTCCCTCATGTAACTAAAATTGACCAATTTAAAAATACGCGTAATAAAGAGATTTAACTCAATAGTGTATAATTAAAAATATTAGAGCATTTCCACGTTTCCAATCGCGAGTATTAATATTCAAGTCCTGAATTCTCTTTTAATTCCGCCCTCATTTCTTAATATAAGCGCGGTATCTTGCTGCAGCAAATCTATTTCTCTATCAAAAGATGACTGCAAGGCTTTGAGTGAAGTCAGAGCTGAATAAACTGGTTGAAGCAGCGAATAAAAATATGTGTGTTGGGATTTCGTTGGAAAATTTACGTTTCAAAATAGAAACTAGGATGCCGGGATACACGTTCACCAATTAATGAAGGTAAGATTATTTCGAGCTTGAGCTGAGGATTTTATAGGACATTATATTGTTGCTGATGGCTATCTCCCATAGATTTTAAATTGGATTAAATCCATACGGTGTCAAAAACGAATCAATTCTATTTCCAGTCAGAATTATAATGCTTAACGTACGTCCTCCACCTAAAAAAATATGAGTTCTGATTTTTACTGTTGTGTTCCATTTTCTTAAGAAGTTCATTAGCAAATTTCACCTCTTTCTGTTTTTAGAAGAACCAAATCACTAATCGCACATTAAGCGATGATTTGTGTATGCCTTTTTACGGTATGCCTCAAACATATGAGAATATTTCTAAATGATCACAGACCTACAAGGAATTAGACCAGTTAATGAATGGATTAGAATTCATTATTCTATTCGAAGTATGCATCCGTTGTTCGGTACGGCACCAGCATAAAAACTATGTGCACATATCTTCATGACTACTGAACCTACCTAGTGTATATGTATGTATTTATACCTGTTATACGGTAAGGTACCAACATAAAAACTATGTGCATATTTCTTCATGACTACTGAACCACACGATGTATATATGTTTATGCCTGTTGGACGGTGAGGTACCAACGTAAAAACTATGTGCATATTTCTTCGTGATGACCAGAACTGCGCTCGAGAGAAAGTTTGTCCGACCAGCCGAGCTGTGCGTGGTCGTTCAATGAAAACTGATTGTGAGCTGCCAGAGACGCCGTTATTGAATTAGCAAAGCGGCAGAAAGCTTTCGCGTCCTGGGCATAGCGCTTCCCCCTCTACGCTCTGGGGACTAGTGCGTGTACAGCGCTCTGGGGACTAGCCCGTGGGCAGCGCTTTGGGGACTAGTGCATGTGCAGCGCTTTGGGGACTATCCTGTGTGCAGCGCTTTGGGGACTAGTGCGTGTGCAGCGCTTTGGGGACTATTCTGTGTGCAGCGCTTTGGGGACTAGCCAGCGTACGGCTCTCTGGGGACTAGGCCGCGTCTGGCGCGCTGTTGTGCAGCGTCTGCACACGGAAGCTGTTGCTTCAGGGAGGCTGTGTGTCATAGCTGCACTGCATGGACGAAGCTTATCGGGTCAGACAAAACGAACAGCATTAGAGGCAAATTTTATCTCTGTTTCCCAAAAGCTAGTTTGAATTTTTTCCCGTCCCCTAGAGCCAAAAGTTGTCCATCTGCTGAGCATTTCCTTTCCTTTCCATTTCAAGCCAAAATACTTTCAGTTTCAATCGCAATCTACGCTCAGATGAGGAACTATGCGGTTTTAAAAGAGTGCATTTTCGTTTAAGAATTACAACGCATCACGGAGAGCTAATACAGGCTTAGAGAGAAGTGCGTGAAAGTCCTTCTGGCAATACTTGTAAAAATATTCTGGAGTGCGAGAGAAATTATTTATAAACACTGTTGTGTGAACAATTTCCTTAATGACTTCTAATAGAATTGTGAATTCTAATTCATTCATTGACTGGTCCAGTATTGGATACACATGCCAACTGTCTCGTAAACGTCAAGTGCCTATGTACATTTTCATACCGCCGGAAGTACATCAAACTTGACCACCGTATTTCTAGGCATAAGATAACGTGTTGCGAATTTTATTGCGCTATCACTTAAGTTACGCATACTATGAAAAAACTTATATCATCTGAGTCATGTTTGGGGTATGATAGATAAGTTGTTAAGTTCGGTGAACCTTTTTGTGGGTCACCCTGTGCATCAGAATAGTCAAAAAGGATGAGGTATGCAGTTGATAACATCAAAAAATTGTAATCATACACATCAGTTTCGTGTTTCTGAGGTGTAAGTCGAAAATCAAATGATTTGCAAATGCATCGTCCTCAAGAATGAAGTTATCTTCACGCTGCCAAATACGCAAGTTGAGGTGTACTTGTTAACGTTGAAATTTGCTATTTTTATTGCATTTGAGGTGAGAAATAGAGCAACAATGTCGGAAAACTTATTTGAGTTTACTTAAATGCTACACAGTTCACCATGGAATACTTAGTAGATTAAAAATCTGCTACTGTTAGCAATCGGTATTAGTGTACACAGTCAGTATAAATTCATTCTCATTCTGTTAATTGCGCTTCATATTACTAGTTGTATTGAAGCTATCAATTATTTTATGTTCTCTTTGTGTACGATTGGTTATACGTCGACGATTTTCGGATGTGACAAAGACAGAAAACGATTTGTTCTTTAATGGATGGCAAATGAATTTACTATTTTCTGCAGAAGATGTTTGGATACCGCACACGAATTTACTTGACTCATCCTAACAACTCTTCCTGATATATACCGTAGTGATGCACTGAGCTTGCCTTGAAGTGAGACGGCATCTCGACTCCTAAGACTTTGAGAAAGTTAGGACGCCTAACTTCCAGCATTTTGCAGGAACTGCACTCTGAATTTTGCACCCAACATCAGAATCCTTCTACAATTGAAGCACATACATGCATAGATATGTAGGTATTTACTCCCAGCTCTGATATCAGGTACGATAAAGTATCTTTGTCAACTTCAATGTTAAGAAGTCGATGCAAGGGACAGTAATGAGTGAATCAATATTCATTGATCAGGAGAGGGACAGGAATTTAATTTTTCTATACCGATTCTCAAATTTGATCCCTAAAATGTTCCACATGCCTAGCCCGTGCACTTCAGTACCAGCCCAGGCTCATCACACATGGCCATAGTTCCATAATTACCTCATTACCTTCTCACTTCCGCAAACGTACGTCGACGTTCGCCATCACAGTTTCTTCTCCAGCACAGCACGTAAATTCTGGCCTGCCGGCGCCAATTTACAAATGAATCGCCAGCTCGGCATTGGCACTTGAGAAATTTTCGGAAATTTTCAGTTGTTGTGGATGTTTTGACTCGCCTTTGCCAAATGATTTGCAGCTAAATAGCAGTTCGGAGAAGAAAAAGTATTTAATGGTCTTTGATGGTAGGTTTTTCGCTCGAGAGCAGAAAGTATGGCACCGGTGATCTCGATCGCCATGAGATACGTGCGACTCTGGGTTTTGGCTCTGAAAATGAAGGTGAATTTCGTAATGTAATATTCGTTAAAGCCTCAGGAAAAATCGCTAAGCTTAGAGTCTGTAGCCTTATGATGAGCTCTCGCTGCTGCATGTCAAAACCCATTCCTCTTAGGTCCTATTCAGCTGAATACCTACTGATCTCAATACTTACTCACCTTTACCCATTTGTCACCAAGCATACTCATTTCAATAGCTATTCATTTCAATTCCTACTCATCTCAATACTTACTCATCTCCATACCTACTAACCTCAATATCTACTTATCCCAATAACTCTTCATCTCAATTTTTACTTATCTCAATACCTAATTATCGTCACGTAGGACAAGCACATTTTTGATGTAGGAACTTCTCAGTTCAGAAGGTTAAATGTTAAGAGACTTGTTCTCCCCATTGACGAGATAAAACTGACTTTGAAAAACCTGTTGGAATACATGTGCTCTACATTTATTGATAAATAATTCGATGCCGCGATTCTCAGCCTCCACAACGCGCAATAATTTACAAAAAACGATTCCACGAGTCACCCAAATGACGTAAGAAGTAGCCACTGTTGGGCTAATGAACTTCAGCAAATCATCGTTGTCATTTGAGTTTGAACATCGAGTGCAGCACAGGGGGCGACTGTTTTCAAAGAACTGAAAACAAGTTTTCACCTGAATCATTTTTCATATTGAATTATGCTTGCTGGTATACAAACCAGAGTTGCGAAAATTACTGTTGCCAGTAATTTAGAATTATACAGGATTTGTTTTGCTTTATTTTGTAATTCATGTGCTACGGTATTTTTGTTGTTTCTGTTTGGTCCTTCGAGTGACTCAGACTCTCTGGCGTGAGGACGGTATGTCACGAACTGCAAGTGGTAAGAAGAAAGACCAAGCCATTACTACTTAGTGTAACTTTTGCGGCATGGCATCCATAATTTTGAGTATCTAAGCACACATACCGCATGGGCTGCTAAAATTATGTGTAGATGCCTCCCCCCCTCAAAAAATATACTCATGGATACCCGTTGGTCTCCTCGCTAGAGCATGCTCATACGCGGAAAAAATTGCAGTTAATTCAACTATTGATATTAAATTACTTAGTTTTAACAATAATTGTGTTAGTAATGTTATTTAATTTAATAAATATTTCTCGACCCTACTTTCTCGAATGTACCTAAGAAAGGCAGCCGTGAAAGTTGGCGCGTGCTTTAACAAGTATTTAATCAAGTACTCCAAAAAAGGAGTTTTTTGTAGAAGCCAAACGAAAAACCGAAAGTTTTTAAAATCAAACTAGAACATTCACCATCTCATGTTGATCCAGCAGTTTTCTTGAACTGAATTTTAAAGACCCTATTACAGTCCGAAAATGGCTGCAGAAATGACACTAATTCCCTACTCGAACAGTAAAATGAGAAAACAGGGAAGATTGGTTGCTCAGTTGGCCACGGAGGCATTTTCTGGGCAGTGCCTCATGTAGAAATGTTGATGATCACGCCGGTCTGGGGCGAGTGCCAGCTTCGAGCTGTGCTCAGCACTTCAATTACAGAGCTAATGATGTCATCATGTTTCTCTATCAGCTTTTGATGGCTGGTCAACGAAATTTTACTTCCACCTCGTGATGCTCAAGGCCTCACTTACTTTGGAATTTTTTCTAATTTATGCAGTGAACTAAATCTGTTCGAATCGTACGCAATTTTTGCGAGGTAGATGTCGTTAGGAACGATGTTTTTTGTTAAGGATGTCATGATAATTTAAACTCGGATAATATGCCTACAAAAATTCTTCCAATATTTCAAAACATATCAAAAGTAATTGAAAAGTTGGGATATAACAGCATCAGGCCTGAAAGTTTTCAGATGATGGGAAAAATTACACGTAAACCCAAACAGAACTTATTTATGTGAAGCCAGAGGATAATCAACAATCATGTATGAGATAGTGAGATTTCATGCCTCCTAGCTGAATTAAATTCCAACTCAGCGTACGAAAACGGCTGCTGGGAGATCCAAGCTGGCGAGTTTGTGGTGGAAGACATAAAGTCACTCCATAATATCAACCTAAACGTCACCTACTGCGAGTACAGAAAACGCGCTGCCCTGCCGCGTGGCGGAGTGTAAGCCAATGGTGCCAGAAAACGGTTACTGAATACATGCCTCCGGAGAGAGCCAAGGTTGTTGTGGAAATTCCCGCTAAAAGTTATTCGGCCGTACTTTTGTTACAAAGACTATTTTATTGCAAGCAGAGTGGAATTAATAGAACCGATGGTGGTAAAACCTAACGTTTATACACAATCATACATTTTTCTAAATCTTTAGACGGAGACCAACCAAGTACGCAAAAGTGGGTTATTTTTTATGTTGGGAGTTATTTCTATTTATCTATATTAGACAAGTGTTGTTGAAGACCAGAGACAACTTTTTATTCATAATTTTCTTTTGTTTTTTCCCTACTTTTACTAATCTATTATATGTATATCTATTTATTCATCGATTTATGTATTTATCTATTTAGCTATCTAGGTAGCTAGCTATCTACGATTTTATATATTTATAATAATAAGACCCTGATCATGTTGCTTCCTTGAAGAGGTGCACACTCTTCAGAGATTAGATAAAGGACAGAAATTCAAAATTCATCTTTCAAAAATTTAATAAGGGCTTTCCATCGTCTCATGGTTTCGGTTTATTCGAACTAAAGTGAATTAACTATTTTCTTAGGCTTTAGACCTTGAAGAAATATCACTATGAACTTAAATGTAGTTGTTGCTTGGTTGGTCCGTCTCTGTCACGCCCTCAGTCGAAAAGCTAGAAATGACAAGAAATGAGCACAAAAAAGTAAATTAGAAGATTAACTGGTTACATGCAATCAAATTGATGTCAAAATGTGACTACAGGGCCATGAAACAAAGATCTGAAAATTAATAACCCTCCCCGATACTGGGAGTAATGAACGGTGAATCCCATTCATCTTCGCCAACAGCACTTATCCACCAAGCAACTTTTTCCTGCAGTGTGAAGTAGAAGGCAGAAAGTTCAGGATTTCTACCCTCTGAGCTTAATAGAGAGGAGAAGTAACTATTGAACGTAGGCTGTAAAGATAGTTCTCTAGAACACAGGTAACGTCAACGGAAGTATTCAGCAGCAGCTCTACAAGTGCATACAATACTCAGAGCATGCAGGAATATGCCTTGGTTAGAAGCTTCTACAGCGGTGACCTCCTTTAAAATATCTCGAGCTGTTAATCCCTTCTCTATGATAGCACACACAAAATAGGAAACTTGCAAAACAAACCTGAGGTACAAGAAGTATTTAAAAACCTTGTCCAGTAAGCAAGCCGGTGCCCTGGACTTTCTGTGTAGTCTGATTTTTATGTTTGATTACAACAATCGTTGCAGCATGTGTTCGAGCGTGTACACTGTGTTCATTTAAACAACGTTTGTCCAAGGAATGGAAGAACGTTTCAGTTTAAAGAATGAGTGTGCCTGTCAGCTTCTTCACACGCTGGTGTGCTACAAAAAACACAGTCATCGACCTCGGCAGTAGCATTAACAATGAGTACGCACGCTCCAAATAAGAATTTGTTTCTCTGAAGGCGTAGATTCTCATAAATATCTCTACACTCGCGCAGGCCTTTCGACATCCTGTCGCTACCTGGTATTATAGCTTTATTTAATGATATTATTCAGATCGGCTTCAAAAAGCCTGGTGTGTACATGTACTAGCTTACGAAGAATGCAAAATGTGTTCACTCGAATGTGTTTAAAAAAAACAGAAGCTATTTTTTAGAATTTGAATGCAGCTAGTCGCAAGCAGCTACGTTACTCCTGGGTATGCTGATACAGCGACAGGCAAAAACAGCCAAATAGAACGTAAGTGAAATCATTAGCGATTCACGTCACGCCAGCGCACCGAAATTGCGTCATCAGAACCGTCGTTTGATAAAACGTAACCTGTGCCAAGCGCTGCTTAGAAAAATCCTGCATGTACCCGTCGAATCCAGGAAAGTATGGCGGCGGACGTTTGAAGCTGTGCAATTAAGTTTTAAAAGACTCGTAGAAGTTCTCCAGCTCCAAGAGCTCGGTAATGACTACTGTAATGTGAGATGCACGCTTCGCATGTGGCGCACCGAGCAATCATAGTCTTGCTTTTACTGACGCACACAGAACCACTTCAGTGCACACTTGTCGGTGGGCGTGCCAGTGGGTGTGGAAACATTGCTTTGAAGTGGAATTTCCTCTGTAACCAAAAATAACAATATGAGAAGTAAAAGCAATACTGAAGCGTCAGTAAAATGATCCAACACATGGCGAATGTTTAAGTTTTAGTTTATGTATGACTAAACAAGAAATATCGTATGACACTGAAGAAATTTAGTGATGTATGTACTTAGGTATGTACCTAATCGATCTCGCTGAAGATGGTTATCAACGACTTGAGATAGAATGCAAAAATTCATCAGATGCTCGCTTCTCTTAAACGAATCATCTGCATTCAATGGAACTAAGTAATAATATTCACCATAATATTTTAAGAGAAACTGAGCGAATAGCTTGAATAATTGTTAAACTGCTTTAAGTAGACAAGCAAATAAAGTTAAATACCCTTTAAGTGAAAGCTGACTTTAAAATGTATTTGTGTGCTATGGCCAATGAGGTCCAATTTGTAGGTTCTTGTCATACAGTTCTGCAGAGGCGACGAAGAATCTAAGTTCTCTCTCAGAGAGAGGCCGGTGGAATGGAAATGGTGTTGAGCAGTAAAACTTTCCCCGAATCCCTAACCCACGCGAATACTGACGACTTCAGCACCACAGCCCCCACACTTGAGTGTCTAAAGTGCGAAGCATCGCACGAGAACAAAAAGGAAGAGAGACTTGAAGACTTGAAGACTGTTATTTAACATCGAAATTCTCATTGAAACGTATTTTGCATTGACGTGATGCGGACACAAAATTGAGTTAAAATTATTGGTAGAGCTAATAATTGGATCATGAATTTTAGCCGCCGTTTGTAAGAAAAGTGAAAACAATGAATGAATTTTCCAAACTGATGCCTGTAGGAATCATGCACGTCTGTAAAAAGTTGTACCGGCCAAATTGCCTCCAAATATACAACCTCCGTTCGAATGATTTGAACAAAAAGTTTCGCTATAGAAGTTAAAATGTTTTGCATATATACACATTAGTTATCAAGGGCTTTAAAGGTGCCAGGTGGATATTTTGGTGCTGACGCTGATAAACTTGAAGCGCACTGCTAAGAAATTCATCCTGTGCGTATTTACGGCCGAGTGCAGCCAGTTGCTGCTGCGTGTAAACGTCATTGCGGTTTCTCTATTCATCAAAAAGTTTTCTTGAAACGAACGAAGCGAGCAGTACTTTATTTTCCTACGCCTCTTCCATCCTGAAGGAAATGAATGTCAAATTGTACCCGAAAATAGAGCACGCTGATCTTTCATGGATATCCTGAGTCTCCGTTTGGCAATTTTTTTAAACTATTTGCAGTAGCCATATAAGAGAAAATATAGCTCATTTTGACATATTTATGTGTATCGTATCTTTCTCACGAAGCTGTCACGAAACTATTCGTCCTGAATAGATTAGGATACGATTTTTTAATCGTGTGGTACTTGGACTCATGTGTAAGTAAGTACATACCACCAAATAGTGACTGAAATCTTGGAAGTCTACGGTTTTTGATGCTCAAGTTTAACTTACTCGGACTGCTAAACTGGTTTTCAATTGAAATGAGAACAAATTCAGAACTTAAATACAAGCAATGAATGTGTTAAGGTTCGTACCAACTGGCCAAGTGCTATCTTGCTATAAAACCTCGTTGCAAGCACCTATACTTCGATATGACTTAGTTGTACGCGTAAAAAAGCCGTATGTGTAATTCTAAACTGAAAGGGTTGGGATAAAGTTCCGGAAACAGCAGAGATTGCACCAGAGTATATCATTCATACTTATTTCACTAGTATCCTAATATCCTTTCAAAGTCATATTGACTTTTTACAAACTATGATAGCTTTATTCAAGAAGTTCAATCACTAATCGTACAGTCAGCTCCTACTGCATCACCGAGGATATTGAAGTGGGCAACGAAATCAGTTCGAAAAATGATTTATTTAAGGAATCCAGAAGGCTGCCTCCACACGTCAACTCGTCCTGCATTGGGAAAATATAAAAGACAGAGTGGTCAGAAGATATTACTGGATTCCATTTGACTGACTACCAGCCTTGGGATTTCTATACCAGTACAGTAAGTCTTTAGTGTTTCGTTGAAAATATAGAGTTCCCTATGGCTGATGTCAAATGATACTCGACTACTCGTATATTGAGCTCGCGGTGAACAGTTTTGATCGGAACCAAGATTTTTTTTACTCGATTAAGGTTCAGAGATTGCTTTAATTTCGAAAGCCCGGGAGCGGCAATTGCCTGGTTATTTTCCACATCAATGACTTTGAAAACGCGTGGGACTCTTATTTTTTAAGAAGCGAGCTTCAAATTTCTGCCGTAATTACCTTCTTTCTAAAGATTTTTCCCTGCTTCTGTCAAGGTTATTGATCGCGAAGCTTTTGAAAATACAAGAGCTTACCTGTTCTTGCCACCGATTTTCATCCAATTCTCCCTCCACAAATTTATCTTTTCTCGAATTCATTGAGGTCATGCATCAATGACTAATGTATATTGCAGTGCGATCTAAAAAGAGAAATAGTTGACAGATGTAACTAATGAATATAAAAATAAACATACTATTTGAATTTGGAATAGCTATCGACAACATAAGGGCCTATTGAAATATAGAACTAAAACCTATCATACGCATCTAACTCACTCAAATGCGTATGATAATCTCAAATAACTCACTAATCTATTAAACTGGAATGATGCGTCAAACTGGAGAATGTATTTCGAGTGTTTATTCCACACAGAATCTCGTATTCACGCACTGCCTCGCACACTGCCGGCCACAACAACACTGAGCTGACGAGTGAATGTTGACAAATTTGGGGTATCAAAATTTGAAAATCCCATTCCTTTTTTTAGTGCGACGTAAAAGTCCTTTAGAAATGATTCCTTGGTAAGGCTTTTTAAATATTGATTCTCGTTCATCGAACGTGGTTTCATGAAAAATGTTTTTCCCCGAAGAATGAATGCGTAAACGATCCCTGTTAATGAATATGAGAGTAGCGCTCTAAACGTTGTGATTTGTATGATTTTTATACCTTGCTACCAGAAATATTTGGCCTAGTTGATTGAATTTCAAAGTGCCACGGTGGGATATTTGGAGCAAATTTTTCCTGGAAAAGTATTTCTGATTACTAAAAATAATGTACCAAAATAACTCGTGAATGCGATTTTACGAGTTTACGAGGCATTACTGATACTGTGCGAAGCATATTATGGTGCTTAAACTTGAAAGATTCAGAAGAAAATTTGCATTTCAAAAGGGGATGCTGTTCGACAAGCTGAACAAATTGCCGGTCAACATATGTTTTTTTAAACAGCTGATAGAGTTTGAATTTAGGCAGCATGCCGACGAATTTGTTGAACGAATTGATGAACCATTTTACGCACGAGAAATCTATAACTATGAATTAATTGAATTACTTAAAATGCTAACGAGCTCATCAAATTACTGTTTAGGCCTTTACCGGTGAACTGAACCGATATACTTGTAATTGCATCACACTTGAGTAAATCTGCTTTAGTGAAATATCTAATTGCTTACTGTTACCTTATCCCAAGGACATACACAAAATTTTGATCAAACGCACAATACGCAAATCCAAGCTCATTGTCTTCAAGTAAAAATTACGGGAATGGATTCCAGGAGGTAGTTGCCACCACGGGGTTGTTGTGGCAGTGCCACAACGGGGTTGTTGTGGCAGTCCCACAACGGGGTTGTTGAAGGAGGCAGTGCCACAACGGGGTTGCTGAGGCAGTCCCACAACGGGGTTGTTGAAGGAGGCAGTCCCACAACGGGGTTGCTGAGGCAGTCCCACAACGGGGCTGCTGAGGCGGTTGCCATAATGGGATTGTTAAGGCAGTTTGCCACATCGGGGTTGTTAAGGTGGTTGCCCTCACGGGGTTGTTACGATGGTTTCCACTACGGGGCTGTTAAGGCGGTTGCCATAACGGAGTGGTTGTTGAGGCGGTTGCCACAACGGAGCGGCTGTGGTATTTGTAGAATTTGAGTTCTGAAAATACAGTAAAAAATGCCTAGTGTATTTGCAGTGGTTTTGTGTAGTTATAATACTAGTTTAGGTATATTTCTTTTTCTATGATTCTTTTTCTTTTGGTGCATTATCCTTGGGCCACCCTAATACACTTTAAAATATGCCTTCACAACTTGAAACACCTCAACCAAATCCTTATGAGCTGCAACACGGAAATGTTTATGAAAATCTTTCAATTCAGGCTTAAAATTTCGGTGACTATCCATGTCGATACAATTCCAAGAGCCACAAAAAGTTAAGCCGACATGAACCGTTCGCAACTTGTCTGGTCAAACGTTACAGTTAACAGAGTCTAATTCAGCCTAAAGTCCAAGACGCTAACCCAACACGAGGAGGCCTGAGCATGTTGGCCGGCTCGAACATGAAGGGGGGCATGATATGTCTGGACGGCGACTGATTGGACTGTCAAACGGAGAGGCAGAGACGTCTGTCGAAGACGCCTCGCCGAGAGATACTAGGTCGCATCTATTTTAATTACGAGTCTAAGCCACAAAACAAATGAGTTTAAGCCATAAAACATACGAGTCTAAGCCACAAAACAAATGAGTTTAAACCATAAAACATACGAGTCTAAGGCATAAAACATACGGGTTTAAGCCATAAAACATACGAGTTTAAGCCATAAAACATACGAGTCTAAGCCATAAAACATACGAGTCTAAGCCATAAAACATTGCCTTGATATCGGTAAAGGGCGTCCGGATTAAGGAGCCAAATGTCGTCGACTGGAAGTGTGAGTAGCATTTCGACAAAAGGAACAACTGCATAGTAGGGAAAGTATCAGAAAAAAAATTGTGCCTGATAAAGAATGAAAAATTTTTGCATTATTTTATGTTCATGTTCACTCTGCATGAGTGTGTACGGAAATAAAATAACATGGTGATCCAAAATGACCTAAAATGTCGGTTTTGTGCAATTTTTTATTCATTATGACACCCAGTCTGCCCCCTACACACCTTTCCAGCTCCCAAAATGAAAATCCAGCCATCGAATTGTGCCCTTTAGCTTTTTACTTCCTACACTCCATCCGAATTTCAATTACACGTTTTATATTCAGGTCTCTCTGAGCCAAAATTAACTCTGTGGTTTTTGTTTATTGGTGCTGACCTCTCTGTGGTGTCGAGTTGTACTGCACCGACTACAATGAGCATCGGCCGCTATCATTTTTGTATTTACTGAAGGGTTCATTTGTTTTACCATTTAGGTCGAGCAATTCTTCTCGAAATTATTTGCTTTGGAGCATCGTTCAATGCATTTCTGACGTCATCTTGAATAGAAATATTAATTCAAATGGAAGAACTCGAAGTATAACAAGTTGAAGGCCCCACGAATGGTTCTTCATATTTCAAATAGTTTTCTTGTGAACGACAGAAATTATAAAAAAATGAATGAGAAGATTTTGTACTTTGGCAAAAGACTCGGAAAAATGTTGTATTGAATTCACTTTGAAATGGAAATAAGTACATACTGTTCTTTATCTTCCAAAGTTAGGCAAATTAAAATTTTCCGAGAAATATCCCCCCTAGTTGTAGGACCTTCCTCGTATACCATATTAACCGATTACTTAAATAATCGTAAATAAGAACTGGCTCCCTTCGTTTAATTCAGTGAATAGTTCTGCAGTGAAAACACCTATTAAGGGTTCAACCTTATAAACAATGATACATATCATTTTTCACTTGAACCATGCTTTTATAGAGCAACCATTTTTGTGACTCTACTGCAGTGTATTTCTCTACTGGACGATTCAGTTGGGAATAGTTCAAAAACTAACACCAAGTGTACTTAATTTTAATTCTTACGATGGGTCTCGTAAGGTAGCTACCACAAAGATTCGGTTGAGGTGTGGGCTCCATGGCGTACTGGTTAGCGTGATGGCCTCGCCGCCGGACGTTCAGGGTTCAATCCCGGCTCAGACAAGGTATTTCACGTAACCAGGGAGTTCCGAAAAGGAAGCTTCTTTGGGAAAGGAAGCTTAAACCACACATTCTTCACCTCTCTCACCACACCAGCTGTTGTAAGGCATTGAAAACATAACGTTAAAAAACGTGTTGTAATTAATAAAGGTTTATAAAGGTTCGTACGACATGCGCAATGTGACTAAAGGCTTCAAATCTTGAAGCTGCGTGCTTTCAAATCACACCTGATTGTATAAACAGTAATAATAATTCTATATATAGTTTTTTGCTCAACTTAGGCGATGGGGGTACTTATTTTATTATGTGTTTGCAGAGCGCTCAAACTTAACCCAATCAAAATAGATATATGTAGTTTATTTAACATTGGTTCAAGGCACCGAGTGCCCACTTAGTTACGCACATTCATTCTCGCTTTTCCTCAGCGCGTTGTTGGCTTTCCTACGCCGACAATAATTTATCCTGTTTGATAAATTATCAAGTATTGCGTTGTTGCCTTCAGAATTTTAATTCAGAATTTTGTTCCTCGAGAAATAGGGTGTCTCGAGTAAGGTAATATATTTTCGAAAGTGAGGATGTAATTAATCCGAGATGTAGCACGTGCAATAACTTGAGTGTTTAGGTGCTGTTTGTTACTCCAGCACTCTTGTTTCTAGTCGAACACGCTCAGTTCTGCATCACATCCGCTTTTATTATGCAGAAAAAGAAGAATTTTAGCGGGGTAATTTTACTCTGGTAATTTGGGAGCACGAAGTATGAATATCCAGCACGCCAATGAACATCTCAAGCAGATGGGCTCTTTTCTAAGCTAGGCCTAATTAGGACGCGTGACTCCGCCTCCTCATGCAATAGAACTCGTCAAGAAATGGGGGAAATATCTCAAAGAGGCACGTGCAACCAGATGCATCCTTATTTTTCTTGCGTCAGTTAAAACGTCCGTTAAATAAAACTATAGCAAACGTAGAGACTAGAAATTGACGTCTTTATACTTGTTTATAAGGACGCTGGTCACGTTTTTGCCTGATGGCTCTCCCGAACTGTGCAACTTCAGGATAAATTAATGGAGAAGGTTATCTTTATTGTTTGCAAATAAAAATCGCATCGCAGGTAAGAGTTCACCACACACGAAGGAAAAGCGGAAATCATTAAAATTATACTAATCTTTTAATTACCAAAAGAGTGTCTTCAATGATTCATCAAAAAAAATGCTACAGCTCTCGTTCTCTGGAAAGTTAAAATGCTGTAGCTATTAAGTAATGTAAAAAAATAAAATCTCAGTCAAACAATTATCATGCAATCGCACAATATTTGGCTATGATAACTATTTGATTGTCAATAGCACAGCATCATAATCAACATTTCTCTCAGTTCAATTGACGTGTTGTTTTCCCTTTCATTGTAAGTAAACCAATCTTCGATGTTATTCGTAAACTTAAGACCTCTGTAGTCTATCACATAATTGATTAAAGCATTTGAAATGCGTGCCCTGATTAGTGTTTGCATACAACGTGAAGAATATATACACCAAGAACCGATTATCCAGGGGCGATATCTGGGCCTGGACTGCCCAAATTATACCATCGGCGGGTCAAATTTTACACTGGGCTGCCGAATTTAAACACTGGGCTGCCTAAAATAGGCTGGGATTTTAAATACTGAGGATTTTAAGTATTTCAATTTCATTTTATTAGCCTGCAATTTTGTTCACGCGCCGATGTAGGTCCAAATCGCAAAGTACACAAATACCATTGAATTTTAAATTATGATCTGTTTATACTTTCATTACATCTGTTTGAAGTGAATGAACTTGAATTTGATAAGGCGACTATATTCTCAAAATCGAACTTTCATGTTAAGTATTTAAACAAATACCTCAAGTTTACTCAATGGATCTAGTTTCCATAACGGGGCTATAAAAGCCTTCTTACTTCACTGAAGCAATTAAGGACGAGCAAACTTGGGAAACTTTCGAAGCTCGTCTAGTTGTAATCAACAGAAAGTTTTAATGGATTCACCTAAGACTTTTTACAGCATCATTCCCACAGCAGCGTTAGCCTCACAACATCATTCCCACAGCAGCGGTAGCCTCACAACATCATTCCCACAGCGGCGTTAGCCTCACAGCATCATTCCAACAGCAGCGTTGGCCTCACAGCATCATTCCCACGGCAGCGTTAGCATCACAACATCATTCCCACAGCAGCGTTAGCCTCACAATATCATTTCCACAGTAACGTTAGCCTCACAGCATCATTCCCGTAGCAGCGTTAGTCTAACAGCATCATTCCCACAACAGCGTTAGCGTTCCGCACTGACCCGCCCAAGAAGTATTGGACATGAACTAGAATATTCTTTGAAGATCATGGCTTATTTCGTACATACTGATATTCTCTTCATGAATTGACTGCAGCATTGGATCTAACTCACAAAATTCCTAACGAAATAATCAGTGGAAGCAGGGCTGTTTCTATGTTTCAAATTCCTAATTTACGAACTTTAATGTGAAAATGCCTCTAACATTCCAATATTTTGAATATTTTTAGAATATGCTGTCAGTTATTTTTATGATGCGCTCTCAAATCTGATGCTGAAGTAAAATGCAGTAAAATAGTATGCTGAAGCAAATTAATTGTATCAGAAGTAGAATTTTAAGTACATATATCACTGGCCATCCTAAGAACTAATTTGACAAATGAAACAGAATAAGATACATTGTTGGTCATATTCTTTTTTTTTTAAACTCCACGATCGCTGTTCATGAAATTAATATAGGAAACAAAACACATCAGACTCGTTTCAGATTCTGAGAGACAACGAGAAGCGAGAAAAATAATTATATGTTATAAATTTTAATGGTTTTCCGAAACCTATCAGGGGCTGCTTTAGTTGACATTCAGCTATGAAAGGACTCGAATAAAATTCGAGAATACCGAAATGAACTTTAATAGAAAAAGTACAATTTTTTTTCAATCGACTTCAGTGGAAATTGACCTTCAACATTGGGACGAAAATTTTCTGACCATAACTGCTTCTATCGAATTGATAGCTCTAGGTTTGCGTTGGATGCTGTTCTTTGCCGAGTGATTCATCGGGGCCATGCCAAGCGCTGTCATCCTGAGGGCCTTAGCACTGAGCTCGAGTCGACCAGACTGTGCAGTGCGGACTGTGCGAAGGCTTTAGCACTGAACTCATGCCAACCAAACTGTGCAGAGCGGACTGACCAACACAGACGCTCACGCTTGGATGCTAAGGCCACTTGAGCTGTCGGGAGCACTGTGCTGCCTTAGAGCTGAAGGCCGTTTTTGGCAGAGGTGAGACGAAAATGTTAAAGGAAAATGAAAGCATCATAAACCTCAGTATATTATGCAGGAATTAGAACTAGAAAATTAAGCCACCCCTTCTACCAAAGGCTATTTATTGATGGTGGGCGTTGCTTCGTGAATAACTTTCGTGACAGTCTTCTATTTTCGTACTTCGATTCCACAACTTTTCAATTTGTTTTGAGGGACAAATACCCTCGTGTGGGTATCTCGAGCAATAGATCTTATTTTACCCGCAAGAGGTACGTGTTGCTTCTCTTCTTCTTGGATGCAGGAGTCAATGACATGGCTCCAGGCTATAGGAAACACTGCTTTCCTCATCAGTATTCATTGAAGACGCAGGCCTTTGGGCGAATATTTCTTGATACACATTGGAGCACATGCATTGCTGGGTTTTTTGGAGTCATTGTTTTTGACATTTTTAGTCAATTGTGTCATTCATTCTTTGCCAATTTCAACTCCTCCAGTGCAAAATTGCTAGATAGTTTTTTAGTAAATAAAAGGCTCCTATTTCAACAAATCATCTTCGCTTGCACAAATTTAATACATATGGTTTCATCTAATTTAGGCGACGTTATAATGCCATAAGTCATGGTAACCACGCGTATTATACAGGGTATGATGTAATTCTTACCTATTTTGGGTTCACATTTGATTTTCCCACCTAAAGAGGCGCACTTGTAGACGACTCGTCCACGTCGATTGGGAACTGCTAGAATAGTGCGACAACTCCCGTGGTTAGCATACTATTTATTTTCGCAGTGCATTAATAATAATGAAACTATAATCATAATTATGATTGTAAAAATGATAATATGAATCTTTGCTGGAGTATCCTGAATCTGAGACACAATTCAGGAGTTCATTCTGCGAGTGAAGAAATGCTCTCTTTACCTTCCGTAAGGTGAATATTTTATTTGCAAACAACGGCCGTGCTTTGGATATGGTCGAGTACAAAGTCCTGTAATTCCGTCATACCGTGCATGACCTACTACATCGCGTCAATTATAGAGATGGATGGTTGAACAGTAAAATTGGTTATTTTTTCATTTCCGAATTTAATCCAAATGGGAATTTTGGTATAAAAAGTGATGACGTCACGATGGAAGCAATTATTTTTATTGATAGTATTTTTTCCACTTCAAAGATAACGCTAACGAAACATGCCAAAAACTTTGCTGGTTGTTAGCACTGATATTAAAGAGGATTTTGATCCCTCAAATGGAGTCCCCATTGAACAGAAACCTGCATTTGCATTTCATTGTCTCACAGCAAAGTAGGAAGACGTAAAAAACAAGGAATAAAAACGTCGAAGGTAAAACCTTTTAATTAAAAAGAGAATGGTAAAAAAAACATAAAACGCAAGTGAGGAGTTATTTCAAAGTGAAATGAATTCTAAAGGCTAATAGAAACAGTTGTTTAGTAGAGGTTGTGGTGAAAAGTAGAGTTTTCGAGTAAATATAGTATTCATCTTCAGAACCTAAGAAAAAATTGGAACAGATAAGCATTGATGTATAGAGCTGCCATTGTACAGCAAGAAAATATCATATACCAAGAATCATGCTGAAAATGCATTTTCGCGTAGGTCCTTCACCATATCAGAAGCAGGTGATTAATTTCTCTCCTGTGTAGCTTATATTTGACGTCTGATTTATGTTATGAAATACCCAGTGTTGAAAAGAGTATTCGGTCGAGCCCTAAGCTTTAGCAACTAAATTTTTTTCATGTCTTCATAGTTTCTGAGTTGAGGAACAAAGCAAAGAGCTAATTCGATCAAATAAAGAAAAAGTTACTGTAAATACTCATGAGCTCTTCTGTAGAAGAGACTAGCTATTTCTATTGAAGTTCCACGAACTATATTCACTTATTCACGAAGAGGCAGAACACATTCAACATGGAATCATTTCCTTAACTGTTTTTACTTCGCAAAATAGTTCTAGTGCATGAATTCTAGGGCAGGTTAGCACTCAGTGCGCACAGCAGCCCCCACTCAGACCACTCAGATGCTCTGCTACTTTCCACTCGATCTCTCGAAGTCGTCCTCGGGGTAACGAGCTCCATTTAAGCCCAAAATTTGCCTAATTCTACGAAACATTTTCGGTTTTGAGAGGAAATTAACGAAAGCTTTATTATCATAATTTCTGTTCTTGACGATTCATCAACGGCCAAATTTTCTAACAGCGAGATGTGCAATCACGGAAGGGCTACCTAATTGATTGCTCAGGAGCTCGAGGGGGATATCTTTGTTGGCAGCGGGCGCGAGCAAATGGCACAATTTTCGAGGTTTCACAGCCTGGGAGAACCAAAATCGGGCAAAGCAAGATTGCACGATTCAGCACTTTGTGCTCAGGCAGAGAAACGAATTATGTGGTGATATTCTTTATGGTATTATGGTTGATGGTATTATGTGCACTTTGATACAATGAAGATGCATTCTCATGCACTGATGCTATCTTTTACACAAAAAAAATCGCCTCGTGTTTTCTGACATATCAAAGTCGCTAACATTATGAAATTTTCATTGTTAAATACTTCATGTTGGAGCAATTTTTTTTCGGGGCAATTTACTTAGTCACATAATAATACAACTCATACAGATAAATAAACTAAAGACGAGATACATTTTTAACAATAAATGAATGTTATGAATCGCTTAGAAGTGAACATGACGAGCTCCCCAACGCAAGGGGGTTGACAATGCAGTACAGGGGATAAATATACAAATAAATCCCAATTGAATTAGTTTTCGAGTCTAATTTACAGCCAGTCTTAATGACTCGTCACGGCGTCTCCATTATACAGAGTTTCCATTTTTTCAATTATCAAGTCTACCTATTGCGACCTATTTCACATTTTGAACAGAGCGTGACACAAGAAACATTTATTCTCTGTTGAAGCAATGTTTGCATTCGACGTTCTTATGTGTGTTCCTGCATGTTATGCGCAAACTTCGTCTAATTAAAATCCCTAGTATTTAATGACTTTCTGAGGCGAAACGAGTACATATACACACACGCTTGCGGTTGCCCGCTGCCTCCGAGCAACGCTTCGAGCTTAGTAAAAACTACTAAATGCTGAGTTCCTGTCGTACAGCATTACCAATAAATGCCAAATGTGTTTCAATAAGGAAGAATGGAGCTAGACTTCCTCACGTACTACTACCAACTGTAGGGGTATGATGGAAAGAAAGGAGAATTCCTTCTTGTTTCCCAATTCCTTCTAATGCCTTGAGATAGATTAAATAGCCACTAATTACTTTTCAATTTCTTCTCATACTTTGAAACAGGCTACATGGAGAGAATGAATTCGTGGTTTTATCAGAAATCTGTGTGGATGGAAACCGAAAGCAGGTAATTAGCGCTTAAATGTGCACTTAAATTAGTGCACACTGTACACAGTAACATATACACCACAAAATTTGCCTGGAAACAAGCAATAGCGCCTAAATTATAATCTGTCACAACCATGAGAGTGAAATAATAAATAATCCATGAAGCGAGGGGCCGGTTTTTCTAGGCTTCAGCAGCCAGATTTTATTCTTCCGTCGCAAGCATGAATGCCTTGAAAGTTCCGGCTTGGAGTATCTTGTAGAACCATTTCATAAAATCCCTTTGACATCGATATCCAATGCACACCGTTGGTTGATGGTTTTTGGGCAGAATATCTTGAAGATCTTCAAAGCACAGAGACCACAAAATATAACGCCATTATTTGACATCCTTGTCATCCAACCTTCTTGAGCGCCTGCCATCTGATAGCCCATCAGCGCGCTGTAGACCTTGCTTCTGAAGAGTTACAGTAACCGTTACTACTTGTATGGTAGGACGAATTTTAATTTGCTCGCAAATTTTAGAGTTACTTTCCGCAGGGAGCAAAATTATTAATACGCATGAGAAACCTCGTGCATTTTTTCTGTTCTGTTTAATTTGTGATATCAAAGGACTGACACGTGAACAACATGATCATCTGCTCGATCATATTGGATTCAGTCAGCCTCTTTTGATACGGTACATTCTGCAAAAAATTCCAGGGCTGATTACCAAGCTATTTGTGAGATTAGGAGTGATAGCTTTTGTGGTAGCGGAAGAATACTGTTAGCTTCAAGTAGTTCAAAAACGTTTAATTGGACCCGGAATGGCGACGCCTTCTCCTCATAATAATTGTTACTATTGATTAACAGAAATACGCAAACAGAATGGTTTGGAGCCAGACTTTCTCCATAATTTTGGTCGACGCTCTAATATGGACAACCGTATTCTGAAAATACCAGATAAATAAAATAGTAACCCATAATGTTGAACTAAACTTTGCGCTTCATTAGCTTAGAATTGATATTGAGCCTCCTGTTTTTTTATGCGGTCTTAGTCTCACTTCAAACAATCATAAAAAATGGAATGTCTTTGGGAAACCAATGCACGGCCTCTGTGTGCCCAGGTAACGGCGCTTAAGGGTTATGGGCTCATTTTCTCTCCTACAATCGTTTCTGTGGCCAAGAATTGCCCATCTCGTTCTGTAAAATTTCATAATACGCCTAATCTTCAAAGGCCACTTGGGATGTTGCCTATATGGAGAATTTAAACTTTCAACTAGATCGCATGTGTAAGACAATACTGAGGTAACAGCTAGAAATATTTCTTTTTGTCTCAGCGTTGCAAGATTTTTGTCTTTTCGGGAAGAAGTGGCACTGTAATTATTTTTGAAGTTTTGTTATTCTATTTCATGGTTTCTTTGAGTCCTTGTGCTTTTATGATGATTCTTTAAGCTTTATATTCAGCATAGTTCATTCCTGGCAGGCAGAAATCCATTTGGATATCGCACCTCAGCCACTCAGATCGAAGCGCAGGTGGCACCGCGTATGAACGAAAGCTAAAATTTATCACAAGGCTGACTGCAGGCGTGTAAGTATTCTTTTTTTTTGCAATTGGACGAGTTGGCTCGTCATTTGTGATAGTGAACTGGTAATAGTGAGCTGGTAATGGTGAGCTGGTAATGGTGAGCTGGTAATGGTGAGCTGGTAAATACGTAAAGCTTTATAGCTCGCACCTATTTTTGGGAGGTCTTGAGAGTTTTCACCCTGACTCTTGGGAATCGCTACAACCTTTTTGGCACTACCCCTTCGCTTAATTTAATGTTTCCAATTGTGTATTCTATCATTTTGGGGATTCACTTGTTTCCCAATAATGGATGATAGTACCAATATTCGTTAAATCTCCTTGGTAATATTGGTAATATTACTCAAATCCTCGTCGAACTGAAAGACAAAGTAGAGAACAGTATATCTATTATGTAAATTGCATTTAAAATGTCACAGTTTATGGAGTGAACAATTTCATTGTTTAAAAATAATATTAAAATGGTTTGATAAAATAGAACGTTCGAGTCGTGTTCCAGTAGTTCAATAGGCAAGAAACTTTCTCCAGGAAATGACTGCACCTTCATTTAATTCTATATTCATACCTCCTCTAGCGGTTAAATTTTCAAAAAATTTGAATAATTGCATTAATTCAGCTTATCCTTCTTAATTTCTATTTTTTTGGCATTTAACTTGCAAATGAAGCCTCGTTTTCCAACAGGAAATTACATTATGCGCGGGCCAGTGGGGCATCAACGCAATCTCCGCCAATGCTGAGGTACTTCTCATTCGGCGGTGCAAAATGGAAGAAGTGTAAAGTGACTTCCTCTTAGCAATCGAATTAATTTCACACAAATTAAAAAAGTTCGAGCTGCATACTCATGATTTGGGCAGGTAATCTGAGTTATTTCATTACGAATGAATTTTTACGAGTCGCCACTCGCTAGTGCCTAAAAGTGATCACTGCTACGCTAAACTCTAGGTGAGTTATTAACAGCTCCCAATGATGACATCAAATTAGTAGCGACGGAATGCTTGTCATCCATTTAAACAGAAATTAGATCGTATCGATCGTTGACATAAAATAGTGTTTTTGGCACGAGTATCTCGTCAAGTATATTCTTTGAATTAAGGCATTACATGCAGTGGGTCTTTTTGTAAATCTTTAATAAAGGGTATAACATTGTGAAGAACGATATTACGTGCAGGAGTGTAATGTGACCGAGAGTATAATACCAGGAAAGACTGTAACGACTATACTGTACGCAGAACATATGATCGAATGTGTTCTTAATTTGAAGCATAATGTCATGAGTTTCTATCAGCCGTTTTGCCTTTGTCTTTTGCTTGGAAAACACAACTTCAGGTCGTTGAGGACCTGCGTGTATTTTTGTCGTCTCATTCATGGAAAAACGTTCCTTATCCTACAATGCAGCGTAGTCGATCTGCCATTTTCACCTCTCACTCTCCGCTCGTACCACCACATGTACGAGTACGTCCGTGAAAATGACATGGATTGATTACTAAAGATGTCGCTAGAGCAGTAATTTTATTCCGTGAAATGAAAATGAAACGCAAAAGTTTATGATGATTGCGTGCATGATATCATAATTTGACGTATCTATTGCCTCCTCTGTGAAAATATTTTCACTCAAAAAGATGCCATGCGAACTTTGAGGTTGTTGATTAAAGATGAAAACTAGGCATCTATAAACGCGTAATGTCTTTTTTTGCTGCGTTTAATACGAGGTCAGGCTTTTTAAACGCTAACTCAAGGAAATCAGAACTGCAGAAGTCTTCCGTGTCAACAAACACTCGCAGCGGCTCTCGTAATTAGGGAGAAAAATTTTTTAAAAAATGCATAAAGTCAGCTCAACAGTAAAACACTCATTTAAAAAAATGCTTGTTTATCAACGAATCAGTCCTCCACAATTGCATACTGTGTAATGTTATCGATCACCCTAGTGATTGTTTAAAAAAAAAGAAACCTGTTCAAATATTCTAATGGATATTGGAACAGAAGTGATTGATGCCAAAATTACGTGTCGGTACCGTCGCCACACCAATTTATCACTATTCCGATTTCAATCGTCAATTTTCACACTGCAGATATGGTAGATTCTGAGTACCCCAAATGCATTTTCCTCAAATGATGTTATTCCATGGAAACACCAATTGTTGCTAGTTTTCCTTGCGTTAGATATGAAATGAAATAGTTACGCAAGAATTTTATTCGTTATTCAGAGGCCTGATGATGAAAACCCATCTCTGTACATTGTATTTCTGTGTCTCCGTTTAGGCTTGAGGAAGTGCTCCGATCTTTTGGCCTGTCTGCTGTAGCGTTCCCCCTGTTGTCAATAACCCTGAGATGTGTACTACGGAGCAACCATTACGCAGGCGAGTCGATTCCTCTGGAGAACAGACGCAAACACCCAGAAGGCAGGGGAGGGGATTGAGGCCGTTGCCTCGGTCTTAGACGATTGCGCCTTCTCGATGTCACGGGCCACAAATATTTGCTTTTCAAGGCATCCTCCCATCAACACAATTGGGGCGGAAATATGTTTTTGAGAATTCAATTATTGATACTGCTCCTATAAAAGAGAGAATTTTTAGTTGAAGATAATGAGAGAGATATGCAGACACCATGGGAGTGAAAGGTGTTAGAAAACAAATACCAAACGTACATTTTTCTACGCGGACACGTCTTTGAAGTTTTCATGGAAATTTCGAAAATTAAAATTTTTGAATTTGTTCATTACAGTGGGATGTTACTGTCTCAAATCCAGCCGTCACTCAAAGAACCTGAAGAAATCAAAGATAGCAGTAATTTCTTTAGCTTCAAACATAACCTCGTCTATGTCGTGAATTGTGGCAATTTTTTTGAGTAATATATTTTGGAAAATCACTTTGGACAAAGTATACCTGCGAAACAGACCTGTTGTGACTAGACCTGTTAGACCTTTTCATGTTGCTGTGCACAGTGTGTTTGATTTATTTTTACGAATGCGTGAGTTTTCGATACAGTTAATATCAATCATTACATAAATGTTATGCTCATTGAAGTTTGCATTAAAGTTCGATTTAAAAGGTTCGATAAAATTGGAATGAAGCTGAATATATTTATTAGAAATCGTTCTACAGTACATTCAAAAATGTTTTCAAAACTTAAATGATGAATTTAATTTTATCCACATCATAAGAGGACATACAGTAGTACTACAGAAGTGAATGCTAATTTTTTGTTGGTGAAATTTGGAATGATGTTTGAAAAACATCGCTGCCAGACCCATTCTTGAGATTGGCTTATCTAACCTTGTGACGGTGACAGTCCCTTGAAAAATTGCGCTAGTGAAAGTGCAACTATTTTACTGATGTCTTTTCAGGTTCAATCAATTCTAGAGTCCTGTTTTTTTCTCGTGCTTTAGGAGTGTGTATGATTATATCAGTTGTTAAAACTCTACTTTTTAAAGTTCTGCACAATCAAAGTACAACTTCATGTGCAATACGCTTCACCAAAACAATTTATCTTAGAAGTTTATTCTACGTTCCAAATTGACGAACGCTCAATGCGTTTTTCTAATTACTTTTAATTACTATTTCTTTGAGCTGATTTCGTGTACACAAAGTCACTCTTTCCTTGCTCACAAGAGTCAACGCTGATTTTCAGAGATCAATTGTAACCCGTTGACAACAAACGAATGAAACGTTCGTCTCCGGAAGCACTCTGTAATCTCTTGAGAAATTCGATGGCGAAAAAATGGAATACATTTTCTGACTTTCGGCTTTCTTTTCAAACCCTCTCTCTTCCTCTTCAAGCCAGGTGAATTCGTCGATGCTGAGTTATTGTATGAGGATAATTTTATTTGAAACTTGGATACGTAGGAAAGAGTTTTCACACTCCAGAATATCAGAGCTGAGGATATTGCTGACTTTGCTGTTATCGGTTGTGGTATTCGTGGCAGATATAAAAGATAAGATATAAAAATATTGAAAACATATTATAAGTAATTATACATGATACCATAAAAAACAGTGTAATACATTATAGACTATTGTATGTTCATATATATCAATCTACAATACATTTTAACTTTAAAATTCGTACCTGAGTGATAAACTGCGCATAACGTTCATTACGTTCATTGTATTCATAGAGTAAATTTTCCATAGCTCAGTACTGAGAGTCACAAAGCTATACAACTAAATACTAAGGATTTTTTGTTAACAAATGCTCCAATCTCAAAATATAAATGAAGAGATTTAATCGACAGGAAACCCTCCAAAGGATATTGAAAAAGCTTTAATTACTTTGTAGCTAGAAATTCAATATTAGTTTGTAAATAAGGAAGGAAAGCCGGAGCTATGAGTCTTAAAGATTTCTCTGAAGGCTCTCTCAGCCATATTTCGGGACCATTAGAACTTCAATGAAAATTAATTAAACGACAAATTTTCGATCATAGATAACAACTCCTACAAGTTGCGCGCAACAATTAATGTATGTTGAAAACAGGTAAGCATCATTACCCCAGTTTAACTTCACCCAGTTTACTCAACCACTTGAGCATCATTTACCCAGTTCATTCAACTAGTTAACCATCATTTATCTTGTAAAACTCTTTCACTTCATCATCGATAATCAACTAAATGGATACCACACCTGTGATTCAGCAGCTAAACTTTTAGATAATTATAGATCTCCGGCGAAAAAGTTAGACTGATTAGAATAGTACTGTCCTTTGCCTGAATTTCACCTTTTTAAGGAATTAAAACCCAGTTTTAAATCAATCTGAAGTCAGTCTCATTGCGCCTTGACAAAGGAATCTTCCGTTTAGATACAAGAACATCTGAAGAATCCGAATATTCTTTTCTTAACTCCTCAGTCGTCCTGCAAACTGACTTGATCCAACTCCACCCAGCACTACCTTTGTATCGCTCAAGTCATTTTCGCAATGACCTTTCAACGCTCTAAGCATTTTTGTGATAATCATGTTGTGCTAAAATCATTTTCACGATGACCTTATTACGCTCAAGTTATTTTTGCAATCAACCTATAACTCCTAAACCATTACCCGCCACCGCCTTATGACCCCTAAATCATTTTGCAATCACTCCATAAGGCAATCACCATACTTTTTGGTAATTTTCACGTGGTGCTGGAGAATCTACCAATTTGGCCATTAATTATACGTGTTTTAATGAATAGGCTCGTTTTTAGAATATCAACGGCTGTTCCGTTTAATATGGCGTATATTTAATCCTAAAAGTGTTATGGTATAAAACAGTTACTCTTTGCACGTGCAGCTACTTTGAAGCGACACTCGTTGCATTTCCTTCTGCTACCACTAACGAATAGATCTTTATTAGGTCCTTCATTCTTCTCGAGAAATATCATGCCCTCGCAACTTCTTTGTCACTCTGTGAACAGAATTTATAAATCCCTGAGGACCTGGTAAAGAACGTCAAATTTAAGCAGAAGCAGCCCACAGCTAAAAAATCTACGTCTAAAGCTAAGATAAATTTCCGAATGTCATACCGATATCTACGTCAATCTGGACTCTCAATAAATCCCTAAAATGTGAATAAGAGTTATATCTTTTCAGGCTTCCAGAAAACGGGTCTTGACAGCCGCGCTTAGGCTATTGATGGACGACTTCATCTCCCGCCGCCAGGAATTTGGCACAAGAAATAAAGCACAGTGATAAATCCAGGCAGGCTGTGGCAGGGAAGACGCTCTTTCTTTTCTTCATCGCTAAAATAACTACACAGTTACGGCGGTGGAGCGCAGGTACGTACAGCGTAGAGAACAGACTCTGAACGATCACTGCTCACGTAAAAATAAAATCTCAACGCTGTATCAAATTAATCCTGTAAAATGCTAGCAAGCGGAGGAATTTATGCCTTTTTTTAACATACGCGAAAGGCTATGATATGTAATATATTTCGTTCCTGTTGAGTTTGATGAATATTGAGCAGGATCTACGGATTAAAATGCAAACTAAGTTTTCGGATGACGAGCTAAGGTCGTTGCAGATGCATTGTCCTCATCTTTTGACAAACGTGAAACTAACCGCAATAAAAATGAATAAACTCTCTGTATAACCACAGAATGAGAAATTCGCTCAAATTCAGCATACACATTATACGTATTTAAATGCTTAGGCTATAGAATACTTCTGTTTTCTGTACACTGATAGATTGTTGATAAATTACTTCTTTATATTTTTGACAGGTTCTTTTATTTCTTCTTTGTCTTTATGTATGTTGTGGCTGTCACAAACTCCTTGATTAGATTTCGATTTATTTTGTCGGTATTTAATTAGTCTCATTCGTAAGTTTTGACTTAACATTCTTTCTTAAATTTCTGATTACTTTTTATAATAATTTTTCTGAAAATGAGGTAGGGCCCAAAATGTCTGGTAAAAATGCTTAAAAATGTTGCGTATACGTTCTATTGAAATAAAACGCATTTTAATGCAACGTTTTTGTTCATGTTGCTCTGCAAGTGAAAATTTCCAGCATTTTGTATTTCTAGAATTTTTTTCTGAAGATCAGGTTTTATAATCGATCGTAAAACTAATATTTAACTCAGGTACTGTTAATTACCTGAAGCATCACCACCGCATATTTAATCATTTAGAAACAAAAAAACAAACTGAAGAAATTCAGGGTGTAAAAAATTACCACTCTTTATACCTAAAGATGATGTCCTTCTAGCTCACCTGGTTTGAATCGTTACGATTATTTGCTGCAGGCGAAGTTAAAAAAGCGTCTTATGATCAACCTCACAACACTGTTCAGCCCCCGAAGTCGGCCATCATGAGAGGATTTCCATCACGCAAGCGGGACCGTGCAGTAAACAACTGACGTCCCTTCAGAAAGCATATCTAAGAGCTAATCGATGCTGAGGGATTTCATCAGAATAAAGCCTTGTTCATCTATTAATTAACAAATTTAACTCAGAATATTTTTGCCTATGTAGAAAAAGGATTTAATCTACAGTTTTATTGGTCCCAACTCACTGTTTCTACCCTGTATACTCATTTTCTCACCTAATTTAGAAGCGCGTGCGTGACTTGGGCGTCCAAGATGTTTAAGCGACTCCAAAACTAATTCAAACATTTCTCACAAATGAGAATTGGTGCATACCAAACGTTTAATTTCACATCATGAAAAATTCCTAATTTACAATTCGATTGGAAATGACTCACTTCACTGCTAGCTAATTTCATTGAAATATGAGTCCTTAAAATTTCTCCATACACCAAAAGCACAACGTGGCTGAACGTCGGCGTGTGAACACCTCTCTGGTAACAATTCTTATTCTTTCTTTTTGGTGGGAATTTAAGCATCAAAGGCAGTAGTAAAAGTAAAACGAAACTCGCATCATGAAGTGACATATTTTCTTTGGATGCTAAGCGTGTAACGACTTCATGCATGAGCTATGACTGGGAACCTTATTCTTAAAAATTTATATACTTGCAGGATTTGTCATGTTACTTTCAGGCACACGAGGAGAAAAAATGAAAAGAGAACGGAGAGAAGCACAGAGCCTGTAAAGAACATGCTACAAGTGTTTATTCTTAGTTAGTGCTCTGACCACTGACTTCTGAGACAGATTTATAGCGAAGATCGAAAGATATTTGAAAGGAAGGACGCCCCACCGATGAGGAATTGGGGGAGTGCGGGAACTAAAGCCGGCAAACGTCTGTGTGAACGATGTTTCGAACGATAGAGATAAATTATAGTTCATAAACACAGTAGGCGGCTCATAGTTAAGCATCAGGAGCTGCTTAGCGAGGGTCTATAGTAACTTATCGTTTATGGAAATTTTATGCGTTTCAGCAGCACGACATCCTCATAAAACTTGGAGGGTGTTTGTTTCCAGCGAGGAGCGTAAGAAGGAAGTCAACCTGGCGTTCGACGGAACACTCAAACTTTTTAGCCAGGAATCAATTTGGCGGTTTACATTCGAAGTTGAGGGGCTGATTAAAATAGGGCGTTGTCGACAGGTATTGAACACAATCATTGTTGAAAAATTTGAAATATGCAAACAATTGATCAAAAATTGGGTGGCTTGCATCAGCTGTTATAACAGCACTCATTTTGCCTCGAGTCAAGTAACGTTCAGGCGGTAAGCTTGAATAACATAATTATTCACAACTCACCCTCCGCCCTTTCCCCAAACATCAGACTCTAAATCAACAGGTACAAGAAATCATCAAAATTTCCACGGGAACGAAGGGCACCGCAATTACTTCAGTAAAGCATTATAATTTACATCTTTGTACCTTTGTCTAAGTCCTTCAAGTTAGCAAAGACTTCTGTCGTCGATCAGGAACAATCGAGATAAGCTATAACAGCATATGCCTTTGAATTCCAATGGATCTGTTACAAATTAACATGAAATTGCCCACACGGGTGTAAAACAGGAACGAGACCGCAGTCCCAATATTTCGTTCATTTGAAAGCCAAGTTGGTTTTTCAAGGATCGCTAGAGCGTCTCTCACTGGGGCTACACTCGCAAAAAAAACGGTTCCCTGATGAAGAATCTGGAGCTCTTATCAGCGCGGGGCCATTCTTGGCATACGGTCTCATGTGACCGCAGGGACACCCGTGAGGGGGGGGGGCACAAATTAGGCAAACACCAGCCGCTTCCAGGGGGACAAATTGGCTATCCTCTTCGCTTGCAGAGACGTCAGGAGTTTGTGAGCGGCAGGCGTGTGTGAGACAGGAGCAGAATAATTCACGCTGTCTCACGAATAATTCATCGTGTCTCACAAATAATTCATCATACATATTTCATCGTGACTCACATATAATTCATGCTGTCTCACAAATAATTCACGCGGTTTCATAAATGATTCACGCGGTCTCACAAATAATTCAAGCTGTCTAACAAAGAATTCAACGTGTCTCAACAAATAATTCACGCAGTCACACAAATAATTCACGCTGTGTCAAATAATGCAGAAAACAATTTGTTATGATTCATTTTCGAAGCGTACATTTCCTTCATAAAGCCCTTATGCTCTTTAAAATGGAATGTTTTTGAAATGAGATTAATGCCTCTCTGTTCTACTAATGTACTTCAGTTCATGTTTGGTCCCGTTAACAGGTTATTTAGGCCTTTGAAATGAGATTGATGCCTTTAAATTTTACTAACGTACTTTCATACGTATTTCTTCCAGTTGACAGGTTATTTATTGGTTTGAAATGAAATTTATGCCCTTAAATGCTGCTAATGTACTTATGCTTCTATGTGCTCATATTGACGGGTTATGAAACTGAGCAATCGAACTGTTGGTGTTGCTCTTCGCTGTGTTGTAATGAAAACTTAACTGACGGAATTCGAAACGTTCACGCAGCGTGTCCAGTCATGAGCGAAAATTCATTATCATACGTGTGCAATATTGTTCAGATCCTCAAGAGAAAATTCATTAATTGTCTATCCTCGCTATCACTTCCCTTTACCGCTCATATTAATGAGCCGCCAAGCTCCAGAATTAATTATCAAATGGCCGTTGCCGGCCACCAATTGCCTTCTCTGATGACCACTCAAAGAGCGACGTTGAACACACCTGAAAAGTTCGTGTGGATCTTTACGGTGTTCTTAAAAGAAGGCTTTTCGTCAGATGTGTACGAGTGCGACCACACCTCAAGACCTACCGTGGAACTGTGGCTCTCCTCCCAATCTTTAATGTGGCAAGGCAAGAAATGCATTCTACCAGGACTCCTTCACCAGTAAAGTGACTCTCACGTTACTCAAGACGTGCATGTTCGCCCGTGCTGCGACTTACGGAAGAGCGTCTCTTCCATGGAGCACATTTTTGCAGAGCTGTTTTAAAAGGACACTACCTCAGCAAGAGCTGTCTCACGATATCCTTTTATTTTAATGAATCTCGTGTTACCAGAGCGGAGCACGGGACGAACCTCCTCGGCTTCTTCATCAGGAGCTAAGCAAGACTAGAATCATGCAGCTGTTCTTTTTCTCTGTGGACAGTCACTCACGTCTCCGACACATTCTTCGAGACTGTAACTTAAAAAACACCCAGCACACAAACTCTTTTCCAGAGTACGCTTTGCATAGATAGAGCTAAAAACATCTCAACTATAATTTCTTTTGTGCTTTCAAAGAAATCTGCTGCATAATGTCATGCACTCCAATGTAGCGAGTCTTGGTTACTAGAAGCGCGTAACTTTTCTTCAAGGCCTACGTCAGGATAACGACACAATTTGTCAGCACATTTTGCATTGTATGTACGGAGCTCGAAGGCCAAATTTTCGGACGTATAAACGAGCCTGCAGTACATACATACATGCGTACAGGAGAGTGAGCACGAATGTACTGCAAGCTTACTTCTTAAAAATTCAAACGTATTGACACAATTTCTTCTTTTGTTACGACTTGAGAATTCATGCAAGAATAGTATGAAACTTGAAACGCACTTAGCATTATTTAGGATGTCCTTCTTAGGGATTGAGAACGAGCTCCGACTTTGTGCGAGATCACGAATTCTTTTTCTTAGCTTAAACGATGCTTCAAGCCGTCCAAATTTGGATATTTTTGTCATATTGGCTAAGTTTAGAATACCTGAAAGCACTTTACGTTGATTAAATAAAATTTCTCATAAAATAAGTCTGGGAACGAGATTGTCAATTAAATATGAATCAACCTAAAAAAATTCTCTTCTATTACTTTCTGTTTATATATTTACAAAATCGTAGCAAAATTCTATTAATGGATTTAATACAGGTCAAATTGATTTACGTTTTACTGAAATCAATAGAGGAGCATAACGATCACGAAACAATTAAATTGAGCATGAAAATAATAAGCACATCGTAGCGAATTTCAACATAGCGTGAGCAATTTCAAACCTTTATCTTGGTGTATGAATTGTATCCTAAATGATTATGAATTATTAAGAAATTATTAAAAATATCTTAAATGTTGTAAAACTATTCATTAATGATTTTCATGAGCAGCTGCCTACAATTCATTTCTAATGCACCTCGCATCTAATCTTTTCAAGAAGTATAATACAACACCAGATGAATCAGCAATCACTTCCAGGAATCGGAGTAGAAAAGCAGTAAGGTGTGAAAAGTTTGTGTGCTTAGAATGACATATCAACTTACTCCTGAAGGAGCCCCATCAGTGAGGGATTTAGAAATTAAGTTTAAAGCAACATGACATCACAACAAAGTCCCTGAGAGCTGAAATTCTCATACTTAAGCAGAGAAATCTCAACCGCTGAATGGATCATTAGAATGGATCATCACACATCGCGATATGGAGTCGTAGAAAAGTCCCATCACAGACTTTTTCTTGCATGTTCGTGCTCGATAAAGAGAGGTCCAGGTAATGAAGGACCTCAACCCTGACTCCTGCTCGAGCGGTCGCTTCCATTTGTTTCCAGGTCTTTGAGGACAAGTCAATAGCTCAGTTTAAAAGGGCTCTAATGAAGTTGATTGGCCTGCCTCTCAAACTCTGTGAGGTGATTAGCACGTTCATAATTAGTTGTTGAGGCCACCGCGTCTCTTCAACGCAGTAGGTTTCTTAGTTTAATCTGACTCTTTAATTTCGGATTTAAAAGCGCTTTAATCCGTGAGTTCTTTTTGCATAAGTCATTTCCAAGTTTTGACAGAACTTCGATTCGTTAATGCCTATTCCCCGAATACTCATGTTTCTGTATATTCGCTACCCAATGAATAATCGACCCTAACGTTCGAACAAATGCAAGAGCAGCCAACTAAACGTACTAGTTAAATTACATAATTTTGTAACCGGTTGGCGATTCAGATGTAAAAAATGCCGCATCCAATTCCCGAATCTGGCATGCAAGGACGCACTCCAAATAAAAATTCCGATATTCGACTTTATGACTTGGAGTTACCATAAGACCTAACAATACGGCTTCGTTCAACGCATGTTTGGAGAGCGTTCGCTGGGGCCTGTAAAGGTTTAGTAAGAATTTGTTTAAATGGAAAATCTATAGATATCTCTATCTTATAAGTCTGGAACAAAGGTTTAAGGGCATGGGATTTCTTAAAGAATTGCAGGTGCAGCGATCGAACGAAGAAATGTTAATGATTTTTTCTGCTCCTAGGTTCCTTTCATTCCCTGTATGGACTGAAATAGCAAGAAGGTTGAAGGAGCATGAGGTCAACAATGGTCTGCTAAGTAAAGGAAAATGCAATCACTTCACTAATAGAGAACATGTAAGTAATAATTGAAATGAAAGTGCATAAAATTCAAAATGAAGTTGTTTATTACCAGCAGTATTTTTCATGAGAAACAATGAGCCAACAATCTTACACTGGTAACATGGGTGAAAGTAACAGAGATTTAAACTGAAGGTGAAGAAATATTCGATCTTACTCACCATAATTTGATCTTAGTGTTCACTGGAAGAGTTACTTATTCCAACTGACAGCGGAAACTGTTCTGGTAACACTTAGACAACTTAAAATTAAATTTTTGATCTTTTTAAACTCATAATAAACGAGCATACGAGGCAAATAAATCTCATCTTTCCATTTTGTTTTTGTAACGGAATTTTACGGTGACCTTGTCGTTTTTTAAATGAATTTGAAAAATATCTTGAGAACAAATCGACGCAGTCGTTCTCTGTTTGCTGCATCAATCGATCTGGATCTAGAATTTCGTTACCTCTTACCAATATTGCGAGGACATTCTATCTTCTCTGAATTCGGTCAAATGAATCATGCCTAAATCGCGAAGCTGCGGTATTTTTCTCACTCCATGAAAAGTTTTTATGTGGGCTGTTTCATGAGTGTTTTTTCATGGATAGAATTCTTGCAAAGGCTAAAATGTATTCTCTCCATCGCATAGAAAAATGTTTATTCGTTCAGTGTGTTCTGCGACTTTTATGTGCATAACACTGTAAAAAAATATTTTTCTTGCGATGAAATTCTAACTCAGGGGTAGGCAGTGAACGGCATGAGCGCTAGATATGTTTCGCCAGTTACTCATTTATGGGGGATGAAGCATTTCAAAGTAGTGCTGGGGGGAGGGGGTGGAGGGGGAACCCACATATTACGATGCACAATGAGCACAACAAAGTTAAAAATATGGAAAGACCGCATGCCAGTCGGTAGAACATCTTCGAATCAGAAAAGAACCCTATGTTCCTGCCGTAGAAGTATGAAAAGCGGATAAAAAGTTCTTGAAAAGAAGTAGGTACAATTTATATGTTTTCTGTCACAACTTTTCACTCTCTGTAACATTGATACACGGGGTGCCTCGGTATGTTTGATGAGAAGACTGAATTTGTAAATTTGCTATCTGAAGATTCTCATCCATTACTAGGTTTTCACTCCACTTCAGGTTTCATGTGTAAAAGCTGGCACAAAGGAATTAAGCAAAGGGACCTGATGGATTAGTTATTACCGCTGAGAATTACAGTTACAAAGAACATGTCAGAAACTTGTGTTTTTCTTGACTATCAATTACATACATCTTCCAAATAATCGTCCTTAAAATTTAGTTTAGGATTGAAAAGGCTCTAGAGCGTTGTGAACATTTTATTCATATCACGTCGCACATTCATACAAAAACGATTTCTGAGGAATTGTGATAAATGTAAAAAAGAGTAAACAACTCATCGTAACATAATAGAAGTTAATTTCGCCAGAGATAAATGTTTAGGTTGATATGAAGTGCTCCAAATTCTTGCAATCATTTTCAACAATCCTGATTGGTAGTTTTATTGCTCCTCTCACTGCAGCGCGATATTAATTAGGACCAACAGCTGTGCGGCTGCTGAAAGCCACTTCAAGGGGTGTAAACAAATTTATCTAACAAAAAATTCGTAAACTTTGAGACGATTGTAACCGTTGGCAAATTTATTTTCATAAGAAGGAGGCTACAGTCTACGAAATTCCTGATTTCATTTTGCATTGAGCATTCCTAGTTCGGTGTTTTTTTCGTATTATACATTGTGAAGTCTTCTTACAGGGTTTATTGTGTATTATATATTTTGTGTACGGTATCCAGCGAGCGAAGATCAATATGTATGATCTGACTTATTTATGATGACTTAAAAAAGAGTGCCGTACAACCAGTGCCCTAACGATAAATCCATGGTTAACTTGGTCATAAACTTTCACAACGTAATTTAAAAAATCAAGTTTTAATCATTTGTGTGTTACCTGTTTCTACACATTCGAGATTTGATTGAATGACGTCGCACGATGCGCGCGAGAAGTGCGTCTATCTTTCACACTCTCATCACAATGACATTCGTTTTCCCTCCGCCATTATTCCGCCATGGCTTTGTCTTGCTACGTTTTTGCTCACAGTAATTTAATTTGGTAATTAGCCAGCGATATTGCACGAGTGTCAGGCGTAAAACAGCTGAAGGTTTCGAGTAAATGACACGGCATGGCACCACTGCGGAGAGCTTCTCATCACGCCACGAGTAGTTCGATACAAAGTTCGGATTAAACATTCTTCAGAAGATTGACCTATATTGCAGTCACTCGATCTCTACGTTTTAGTCAAGTTTCACAACTTTGTTTCATGCGAATTTTGTGTATCCCTTGCTACCGGAAACCAGGGATTGAGGTAATTTAGCAGTCCCAGCAGGTAACTGATCGAACTAAATGTTCACTTTCGCTTCATTTGGCTTTTCCGAACGAGTGATATCAATACTGATTCGATTTCGACATCGCGCTCAGACTCATACGAGACTCCATCCTAAAGGTAACTAATCAATTATTATTGATTCGGTTAGTCATTCTTCGTAACTATTTATTTTGATCAGTCATCAGTACGCGTTGTGTGCTTCTGATCTGTGTATAATTCGATAGTAAACTGAAGATATTCTCATCTTCGGGAATACTTTTCTCTTAAAATGAAAATTTTCTTCATTCAAACCGCAAAAATCAGCGTATGTTCCATGTACGTACGCACATCAAATACATACACGGGATCCTGAAACAGTGTTTGGATAAATTTTTTCTGTTTCTGTCCATAATCCGAGCGCAGGAATTCAATTAATTTTTGATTTAGGAAGATTAAATTAAATTTTATGTGAATAATCACGAAAATCAAGTCAAGCCAAAAACTCAAATTCTTGAATATGTAATTGAACAATTTGCCAACACTAAGCATTATGAGAGACGAAGAGCTGTGTTTTGAAAACTTCTTTATTACTCAAGTCGTGAAAATAAATGCATTTAAGCCTTTTTTCCTCTTCGTGAACGCGTAATCAATATATAAAGATAACAATCAGGACGTGAATCAGCAGCGTTAAACTTCCTTCGGGATCTCTCATCCTCCACATCATGCATCGGAATGTTGCTCATTTCTTGCTCATGGAAACAATTTGAGCAAATCTGCCAAAAAACGTCCGAGAACCACCATTGCTGCGAAGAACTGCCTAAAGCCTGCCTGCCATCTGCTCTAACTTTTAACAGAGGGAGCTGCACTCACAGCTTGACTGAAGTCATAATCCTTTTAATAGGGAGATCAAATCCAAATCAGAGCTGAAATTCGCAGATGAACCTCGGAACACAAGTCGTACGTTTTAAATGCACGATTTAATGAGATCTGAAAATTTTAAATACCCTGAACACAAAATTGTGAACAAAAATCTAATCGTGTATGGAAAAAGTATGAAATGCATCTAGATCGACCTGTGCATCTTTTTTGCATCGTCGAGCGACGTTATCTACACCACTGAGCCTTACTGTACCTCCACGTTATGTACGCTGTGAATATATTTCATATGTTCAAAGAAGAAATATATTGAATATATATTTTATATAGATTTATAGATTTCGTATATTTCTGATAAAAACCAAAGAACGAATTTGAAAAAATGACCATTTTTTAAACACTGAAAAATGTAACTTAACTCTGTTTTTAAAAATCAATTTAGGTAGATTAAATTGTAAACTTGGTTACCTTGAGAGACATGCAAGCTGCGAGCTGAAAAATAAATTAAAACTTATTCATGCTTGCACAGAGATTCAGGAGCTGAGACCACATAGATCAATGCGCATGTAAAATTCAGTCTCATAACATTCTACGTCAGTGATTATAAAAAAAGCTAACGGACCTTTATTGTTGAAATCCTTTCTCTCTCCAATTTAGAATTTCAAAGACCTCAGCTAGAGCTCGCCCAGAGAGAATCTCATCCGAAGGGGCTCGAAAGAACAAAACACGGCGTCTGTTGATATTTTTACGGTGCCACCGCGGGCACCTCTGCTAATTGAATTTCTCTTTCAGGTTCATGTTAAGCTCAAGGCAGGGTCGTGCTCTGACTTTTAAAAGGCTGTAGCATTTGAGAAGGGGCTTACCTGCCCGTTGTTAACAAAGTTTGGGGGTGGTTTACATTTCCTGTTGGTAGTGTGAGGGTTATGTCCACATATATATATTTTTTGTTAGTGATAGCGACATGTCTTTCAATTTTGGCGGTTCTGGTGACAGTATGTTAATAGTTGCTTCTGCATGATACTAACTTTTACATATCACTAAATCCCATTTGGACTCAAATGTACTCATAACTCAAAAACACAGAACGAAAATTCAGGATACCTTGTAAGCCACACAACTAAAGCTGTATGCACAGTATAAAACCTACGTACACTGTCCAGATTATTAACGCTACGGTAACGCCTGAATGAGAGGGGAATGTTATAATTCGGGAGGCTAATGTTTCTGGCTAGTTAGACATCGATAATTCTAATCTGAGCATTGTGTGCAAAAGATGTAAAAAAGTTAGAACCTCTGAACTAGACATTGTCACATTGTCTCTTCTCCGGAATAACTGGTATATGTGAATAGTCCCCTTGTTACATTTTGTGAAAACTCAATACACGCTTCTCGTAAGGTACTGTCTAGATATTCATGATGTGAAATGAATTTCCAAACAAAAGTTAGTGTTCACGAGAGACGCGCATTTCAACTGGATACAAAAAACAAGTTTCATTCTAAACGGAGAAGTAGGCGGCGAACTGATACCATACTTTGGGCGTATGTCTAAAAATAGGACTCGGAAAAATAGGAATACGGGGAAAGGAATTCTTCACGTGATAGGAAGTGTTCAAGTTTTCGTTAATGAAAGCTTAAACGCTTTGCGTTCCTTAATGTTAAGGAAAATGTTTTCTGTAACGTTTACGTTAAGGAAAACGTAAACGTTAATAAATCGTTTATTATCGGTTATGTTACAATAAGCCGTTCCAATGTGTTTGTGGGAGTAAAATAATGAAGTTTTTAGCCAGATTACATGGATGTTTCCAACGGTAAAGTGCACCTCATGGGAAGCCGCATCATGATTTGGGACGCTCATGGTATTCACCAAGCTAAACCGTTTGCAATTTGCATTTTAGGACTAATTATTTACATGTGAAGATCTAACTATGCTAACCATTAAAGGCCAAACACAACAAAACGCATTTACAAAATACGCATCAACAAGCAATAACAAATATTTTGCATTTGTTCCCGGAATATCAGTCAAACACCTGTCACAGGTAGTCCAATTGAAAGATCTCAAAATAATTAAACTATTCAGAAGAATACGGGAGCAAGGAGAGAGAAATGAATTTCCACTTTCATCACCGTTGGAGCAATCATGCGATATTCTAGCAGATTGACGGACAAAATTCAAATGGTAATATTTCAGACACCTTGCAAATTTTGTACTGCACGAAGATTACTTTTTTTTTAATTGAGGAAGCGGCTCTATCACTGCATCAATAAATGTATATCAAATTAAAGTCCGGTTCTCATATCACTCTATCAAAAAAACCTGTACGCAAACTTGAATCATAAAACACCCTTCAATTACACGCAGGAAAGTGCAGTCAATTGACTGACGCGGTTGTGCGTAGAATTCGGCTAATGTTATGCAAGTGACAGGCTACTGAGCGCGTCTAAATACTAATGATTACTAAGCCGCTTTGTAGGAGATAATCCTATCCTCGTACTCGGCTTTTCGTTAGCAGCTTCATAACAGCCTAATGCGGATGAAAAGCACGCAACTGAGGGGGCATTTGAACGGTAGCCGAAACTGTAATTGAAGGCTTGTCCCATGCTGTACCATCGTTGAAAAACACTGTGCGACCTCAGCTTTGCAGAGGGCTGAAGAGTCAACTTATGTGTATGACATACGAAAATGTTTACTCTGATCCGTTGTTCATAGAATTTTAGCTTTTATTAAAATTTTGCGCCTAGGTTGTGAATGAGAGTTCTCATTTTTGGGACGATTGTGTTAAATACGAAATAGCTAAAGTTCATGCAAATAATCATAATGCCTTTCAAATTAAAAAATATTTTCTTCTAGATTAAAGCTCATTCAAGAATATACTTATTGGATTCAGGAAAAAGAAAACAGCGTCAGTGTTTGATAACTATATATGTTGGAATAAAGTGACCTGCGTGAACAAGTATTTTTTACGTTCTAGGATAACATTGATGTAAAATGTGAACTCTCTGTGCAAAATGCACAGGTGTCAAAATGAACTCAAAGTGAATTCATCACAAGAACTCTAACTCATAAATTAACTTACACGACTGTATCTCATGTAAAGATTAACATAAATACGATTTTGCCTCTTTCCGTATAATGGGCTCAAATAATAAGAAAATGGCGAATGGCAGGCCCTTCGTACAAAATTTAGTACAAATGTAAAAGTACAAAAAACTAAAAATTTTAAATCTTGCCTTCAACATACAAAGCCTTCAGGTCATTTTTACCTCGAAATAAACTATCGTGTAATTTCGGCTACGAAACTAATCAAGGGATGATGTGGAATGGTGCCTGGAATATTTTGGAGCATAGTGAAGGCAACTGTGTTTACCAGCAGCGGAGTCGCCATAGCTTCTGTGAGAGGCAAATCGCGCAGTTTGCAGGTTTCATACGACGGAGCTCACTGGCATCGGTCGATCGCAATCGGATGTTGCTAACGAAGAAGAAGCGATGCATTCGACTGAAGCATGGCGTGTAAATCAGTAATTATAATTAACAGTCAGTGATATGTTTCAGGCTGTAAATTAAGGTTACCAATATGTTTCAAACTGGAAATTACAGTCAGCAGCATGTTTCTGATTGCAAATTAGCAAATTACAGTCAACAAAATGTTTCAGATTGGAAATTACAGCCATCAGCATGTGTCAGATTGGAAATTACAGTGAGCAATATGTGTGAGATCAGAAATTACGGTCAGCAGCATGTTTCAGACTAGAAATAAAAGTTAGTAATATGTCTCGAATTGTAAATATCAGTTTGAAATATGTTTCTTGCTATAAATATCAGTTAGCATTATGCTTCAAACTGTTAATGACAGTTAGCAATACGTTTCAGATTGTGAACAGCAGTTAGGAATATGTTCCAAATTTTAAATTACAGTTAACAATTTACTTTGCATTTCAAATAGCACTTAGCAACACTTTTCAGAGTATAAATAACAGTTTGAAGCATGTCTCACGGTGTAAATAGTTAGCAATATGTTTCAAATTGTTAAAAACTGTTCCCAATATTTTTACCTACCAAGGATAAGATCATAGTTAAAAGATGAACCCTAGATTAGCCGTAATCTAGGGAGTAAATGGAAATCGATCGTCCACTGAACACAGTTGCATGAATAAATGCGTTCATTTCCGCGTTGTAGAACTGAGGGAAGTAAATAAACATAAAATTGAAGTATTCGAGAGGGGTTAAATCAACACGAAAAACTGTTGCAAATGAATGAATTTTTCACTTCATTTGGATTAGTGTTTATTTTTTATGAATGTTCTTCCTACCGAAGCTTCCATCACGAGCTGAACTTTCAAAATTTTTCCGAAAGCTCATCAAAATTGAAGAATCTATTCACATTTCATTATACTTATTAAACAGCAGATTATATTATTAAATAAATTCCATGATTTTTCTCACATACATATTCGTAAAAAGGTCATAATCATTCTCACTCAGCATAAATCTTTCTTATCACCACACCCATTCATATCAAAGCATCAGCGCTGATTAATAAAATGCACGTTGGTTGGATTCTGAAACTGTCACCTTTTCCTAATGCATTAAGAACGCTTTTTGCTCTTCAATCATTGAGTAATGTACGCTAATTGCCTCTGCTCCACTTTTGACTTTCATTCACAAGTGATGTTTGAACAGCAGGGGCAAAATGACCCGGTTACTCTAATGTATAACGTCACCTTTCTGTCTACATCATGTAACAAGTTAAAGTAAAGTGATCAGAATGTATTAATCGGATTATAATAGTAAGAGTAAAGTAGCCTAAATAGCAGCAGATTATCCTGCAATGGAAAATATAATTCGTAACATCAGCTGTAAAATCAGTCTGTCACATAACAACGTAAGCTCCAGAATCCCAACATTCTTACGTCTCTGAAGTCTGTTCTGAGATTTTAGTGATCGTTAATTAAAGGCAGTGATCTCTGAGCTACAAGCCTCAAGTCCAACCCTTATCTTGTCAATGATTTCGTCTCCAAAACAAGCGTCGGAACGTGAAAACAGACCGGCACGAGAAACTTAGTACTACGTTACGAGTTAATTTTTACTGATTCAAACGGTACCGCCTCATTGTTTCTTGAGCATAGATATTCAAAAACCAATTATATGGAGTAGTAGCGCTATACCTCTGGTCATCATACATGATATTTATCTTCGTTGGCTCAGAAATTTTTAAGTTCAAATAAATTTTTTATATAAAACCATTAAATGTACTGCACGATTCTTGAAAATGGCGTAGGCTGAGTAGATCGATCCTGTAATCAATTCGCTAAGTACCCAGTTCGACTTTTGATGTTGGTTACCTCTCCTCCCATCGGTAATTAAAAGGTGCCGATAAGTGAACTGAACAGCTGTGACATGACAGAAAAAATATTATTTGAAAATATAGTAGTATTTCTTTGCAGCGCCGGCAAAATTCGCTCATTTTCAATTCGTAATCTGCACTTCATAAAATCGTCCTCGTACATAAATTTGTCAAATAAATGTAATTTTCAAATTTCTTGTCTAAGCGATGATTTACACTTCAAGTCTCATTATCTTCAAACAGGAGCCCCGAACGCTGAAGCTTTCTCAGAATCCACTAACGTGTATTCATAAATACCGAGTATCCAAAAATAAAAGAAATAACAGCATCAGCAGCCACGGCAGTTAAACTTCACAAAATCGCTTAGTCAGTTACAGCTACCTTTGTTCTACGCACGCAATGTTTACCCCGCTCCGCTGCGGTGGCCTTGGTCATAAATACAAGCGAATTAAGCGCATTAATGAACGCTATTTTATTCTTCTTGCATGATCATATTAAAAATTAGCGCAGCTGCTCGACAGAGGATTGAGGCAGTTCTTCGCCTCAATTTTTGACGTAGCTCTCTGATCTATTTTGGTAATTTTGCGCAGATTATTTCCATGAGGGAGAAATTAGCAAGTGACCTCTAGTAAATCGCGGTAGCAATGTTCTGAAGCGGACTTAACGACCGCCCCACTGCGCTGCTGGCCGGTGAACTCTGCAAAGGTCACTGTGCTCGTTATTAATAAAATATGTGGCAAAAGTTTTTTTTTCGTCTTATGCCTGAGTTGAAACCATAGTTTCTCCTTTCTTGTAACAAGAGAAAATACAAAAACTTACTTATGGGAACGTCTCTCAAAAAATTTACGTTGAATATGAAGGCTGAAAATTATGCAATCAAGGAGAGCAAAATTTCCACCCATGAGAACTGGAGAAGTGTGGTGATTGTAATCTATTTCTGTTACACGATTAACATGTACAACACCCAGCTCTCAGAAAAGCTTTTATGTACGTCCCGTGAACACAGCAAGTGTATACAAATATTTTTCCTTTCTTTGGCTGTGGTTTATTCTTGACAAGAATATGTTTTACTCACGACGGTCACGTTGCGATGGTTGTACTTCGTATAGTTGACACAAGTGCGCCAAAATATGAGTTTTGAAAATTCTTGGTTGTATATTTCAACTCTACGGAAAATACGACCAGTATTTAAGTATCACTTCGATATGTGCAGCCGTTCTCGGATGAAAATTTCAAGTTGATCCATAGTAAAAAATTCAATAAAATTAGGCTTTGAGATCAATAAGAGCCTCTCTGTGTAATTAAATATCAGAAGAGCTTCAATGAACATGGCATTCCTAAATCAATTCTTTAAACTGGACATTTCAATTAATGCATTATATTTTCAAATACAATGCATTTACTTTTCATTATTTTTCAAAACCCAGTGCAAAAGCATAGAGGAACAGAAAGCCTTTATTTTGCATAAGTTGGTAATAAGTGAAAAAGTCCGGGAAAATTAAAAATCGGGCTTTTAGTTAGATAATTGAAATACACAGCATGAACTTACGGACAAACTCTTCTATAGAACTATGAGTGTTTTTTATCAATCATTACACAGTGGGTATGAAAAATCCGGCACTCGAGAGTTGTTGTTTTTGTGTAGCAAACATGATCACGAAATGCGCAACTTGTGTATCTGCTATATTCTGGACTCCTATAGCATCAACGCAGAAAAAACTACAGCAAATTTCAAAAAGCCAACGCAAATTAAGAAAGGAATGATCAGCGTAAAAAAAATGCCCTCGTATCATTGGAGGTCACATTGCGAGCGCGCTCTGATTCTAATTTGAGTAAAGGTATTTTTGTCGGTGTGAATACTTTAATTTTGACCGGCGAAAGATGATGATACTTTCGTCAGTGGTGTTCCGTTCTTGATTTATTGTAGAGGGCGGAGGATCTCTTTCTTTACGATTCAATCATTGTGCATTTTAGGATAATGTTTCTAGAGTTGACGACTATGATCGTTTAGGAAATTCTTAAACGGAGCATGCATTACATCAAACTTTTCATTTTCCTATGTCTTTTCAAAGCTTTTGAGGCCTCACTGAATCCTTTAGAGAATCAATTTATCTACAACACAATCTTTTGAGCCATCGAGCTATCCTCAAGTACTTCTTTGTAAGGATATAATTAGCTCTCATCACTTTTAGTATATTCTAAGATTATCTAGGGAATTAAGAGACAATTACCATCGATCCACTGATGAAGTTTGCCGGCGTTGTAGTCTATATGTGTTTTTTAACAATATATTTTAATATTATTTAGGATTTATCGCTCGAGAATTAACTCGAAATCATTTTAAGGTTATTCAGAGTGCTTTTAGAGACAGTACTTCGTAAAAACTAAAATGCTCTCATTACTGCTCACAAAACGAATTCTGTCTCTGCTTAAAATAATCCTGACATTTTTGCGTCTCAGTGTAGCTCAGTACGATTCCAGGGCTTCAATTTCCGCTAATATAAAAGGCAGAATCACAAGATGTTAAGCAAGTCAAGCCCAATTACGGCGTGGCTGCGGCGTTTAGAACTTAATTTAAGAACGCATATCAAGGCAGAAGTGTCGACGTGACTCTGTCGAATTATCTAACTACGTCTCGCTGGCAGTGCAATTCTCGCTCAGAGATTGTAGGCCTAGCAAATGAAATCAATCTGTGCATTTGGCTCCACCAGCCAGCAGCGGCCAATTCCATTAGGATGAACACTTCTGTCAATTTACGGGGTCTGAACGTTGCAGAAATATTGGGACAAATACATGATTCACAGGTATGCAATTAACTCTGTGAGTGATCCCTTAACCCTTGTGAGGCCATTAAGCAGAGCGAAAGAAGTGTTTATACTCATTCTATGAACAAATGTTACTTTGTAAGTTTACATTCTGATAATTCTTTTAAGTTTCCTGCGAGTAGAGGATTCAGTAAATAGTTGGCAGAGGAACTTTTTGAACTAGTTTGAGGAAAAGACATGGAAAGATAAAACTGCGCTGGCTCCGAGCACTAAAAGCATGTCTGAGGGAATTCTTGAAAAGTCTGAAATTTTTGAAAAGTTGGATATTTTCGAAAAATTTGAAATCCCGGGGAATTTTGGAAAGTCGTACATACATTCATATGTTCATGGAACATACCATGAGAACATGGATGTGCCTGACGCGAAAGACAAGAAACGTCTTACCATCTCAGAAACTTCTCTTACGAAGTGCACTTTCTTGGACGGCGACCTCACTCAGCGACGGCCGCCCACTGCTGCCCTCGTACGCCATGAGCGAATGTTTTAAGACGGACACTCCAGCGCAACTCGGGCAGATCAGTGGCCAGTATCAGTACTCTCAAAAGTCAGGCCTCAGCCAAGAGTTAACGTAGTTTCTAACTACTAACTTCTGAGTAAGTAATTGCTCAGAAGTTACTCGTCACGGAGAAACTGGCGGTATGGGAGAGGTAGGGGAGAGAGATGGGTAGGGGGCTACTGTTGCAGTAACTTGGAAAATAATTAGTTTAGTTCCCTTGTACACGAAATTACGGGCTTCTGACAATTATATTATCGTAGCATCCTCGCCAATAATTAATCTCGAAGTTGAGATCCGAAATTTCATTTTTTTGCGGCTAAATTGAACTAACTTTCTTCCTATCTTTCCTATCTACGGAAGAAACGATTTGTACATAACGAAATAGTTTTTAATCTGGTTTTCTCGAAATGATGAAGCTTGTGCATTATTGTACAATACAATATGTAACTTACCGCTTTTTATAAAATAATTTCAAAAGATCCTCCTTCACCACGTGTACTTTATAAGTTATCTTTCCATGAGTTTTTTTAAATTTATTTCAATTGCACCAGGGAACAGGGTTTGAATACTGGCAGCAGTTACCCACTTCTCCCTTTTTAAATAATTTCTTATACAAGGAATCAAGACTATTAACCTGACAAGTTATTTTAATGGTGGGGAATCATTTCGTTCTAGCAATATTCTATAGCTTGGTCTTATGAGAAACTACAATCATCTACCAATTCCAGATAGAAACGTGTCAGCATTTATCCCTGAGAAAAGTTTTTTCTCACGATATGCAACACAACTACAAAAGAAGGAAGGAGAGGAAGAAATTAATAAAATTCATTCATTCCTAAATCAGTCACATACGAAGAATATACTCGTAACAATCGGTTTTCAGTTAGTAAGATTACAGCCTAATAATTAAGATGTGGAAGTTTCGATGAAACTTCGAAATGGTATCAATAAGATTATAACGCAAAAATTGCGTGTGGAAGTCGCATTGAAACTTCGAATCGTGATTTTTATTTCCTGCTAATCACGAAAAGTTCAGGACGAGTATTAACCTGAAACATCGTGTGATCTTTGTGCATGCCGCTTAGTTTAATAATTTCATTACAAAAACGGACAATTGAAACCTTGATTCTGTTGCACATGAGCTAAACTGCACGATGATAACAAAATAGCTCGACCTATTCCGAATTCTACCGAGTGAGACATGGCGAAATTAAATCAGAGTTGTAGTACGACTGCAATTTTACGGATATCTGCCCAATAGTTTGTTTCCATAAATTTTGATGTTATTTTATTTATGAAATAAAAGTTGTTTTTTTAAGAATTCGAGTTTTTTATACTTCATACCCACACTTTCTCATAATTTCGTGTGCTCTCCTATAAACCGTCATAGAATAATATTGTATCCCTCAAAAACATGGAAAATTCCATTGAAAACGACTTTTGCGTGAGGATTACGAAAGCTCTGGAAATAGATGCATGCTGGAACCCAGTTGAAGTTTCCTTGTAAATTTCCTTCACAAGGAAGCCTAGGCGTCCACGGTTCTCACTCACCATAGAACATAGATCAACTGTACTCATAAGCCTTAAAGCCCCCACACAGCATCGTATGAGTGACGAAGCAATGCACTATGGCTGCAATATTTACACTCATCCAGAAATGTTATGATCGTTTTGTGATGGATGATGTTAACACATACCACTGGAAGCACTTTAAATAAGCTTGAACCAGGTTTGATAAGGTCGCTTTGTCGTCTTTCCATACGAACAATCGTACGTGTTTGGAAAATTGTTCTAAGCAGCGCTATCGAGGAATATCCAATTGCTGTGATAAATATTTTGATAAAATTGCCTGTGATTTCTTACTATTGATCATCATGCATTGGATACAAAAATTCGCTAGCATCAAAGGGGTATATTCTGTACGCAATTAATTTCCAAGACTGCTGTACATTGTCGACATGTAGAGCATTATTCGGTAGCGCTGTCAACATTGTTTGATAGCTTTGTCATCATGTCCTGCGGCACGAAATAACTTAGTCATTACCAGCAACGCTGCGTGCGAACAAAGGTAAAGTGAGCAAAAGTCGTAAATGATTTATTCAACCACGAGCTGCGAATGCCGTATTTCAGCAATGGAATTGCAGGTGTGTAGCTCTAGGTTACAATTTGTTGTGTAAAACTCGAGTTAGCAGCCAATTAGCACGGACTTCATTGAAAGAGTCATAAAACAATTCCGTTGCCAAATAGCTTCGTTTATATCCTGTGAAGCTTGGCCCACGACAAGGGCTGAAGAGATTTTTACTTATTTGGAATGAAATTTGACATTTACTGTATAGGTGAGCTCTATCCAAAACACGCTCATAAGCCAGTGGTTCCCCTGGAACATGAATAATAGTAAGCAATGATTTCCCCATTTAATATATTAACGCTAAAAGATATAAGAAGTAAAGTTACATACGTATATCAAACGCTTAGTTTAAAGCGAATATTTTGAACAATGCTCCACACATTTTGTGTCGTAATGTCGTAGTAGTTACAAGTTGCATAAGACAGATGTTGTTTAAATGTCATTTAACTGATTTCTATGTACTGAAGTACTTCATAATTTTCTATTTAATCCTTCCATTTTCCAGGGGTAACATCGTCCATCATCTTCGCCTACAGCGTCTAAAAAACTTAAATCAATTTTTTTTCCTCAGTTTCACTTTGTGATACCATTTTCATTCACTGTTCTCCCAGCTATCACCCAATTAGGGAAAATTGCATATTCTCTAAAAGCGTCTCAATTCAGGCTTGAATTGTGGCCCCTCGGGTTGCGTTGTATCATTTACGCGAGAAAATTCCAGGGACCGTGAACTCCCTTCCCGAATTTGATTTGGCCGTTGATATCGTCCCGAGCGCTGCAGTTGCCTGAGTGTATGTACATGGAAGTTTGGAATCGCAGGATCGTCTCACTGGAGAATGGATCCACTTCTTAGGCCTGAGTACCCAACTTAGCAGATGGAGTGTCGAAGTATAGACAGACCTCTCCCAAACTGTTCCTTCCTATTGCCAAAGCCTAGGAGTTTGTTATGGGCTCGAAAATCGGATATGAGAAATTTTGAATTTACTTTTTGTTAGATTTCCTTCGTGGGATGCGAAATCAGACCATGAGTTAAAGAAAACCTATTTCCTGAAAAAAACAATCGTTGTGCCGATTGGAATGTACAATGATAAGTAAGCATGTCAGTCACATGACACGGAGAATAAAATTCCTCTACAGCTAAATATTTAAATATCCTACAAGATGGCATGCCATGTTAATATATCATTCTTTTCAAACGCAATTTGCGGGTGATGTTTTTTCCTTCACGTCGTTACGCACTAATGGATAAGCCTGGCGGGTCATTAATTATTTCCCGTTTTTAATAATTAGAGTCTCCTGACACACGATATTAAATTTGGCTACATATGCAACCAATCAAGATTAACATGATCAGTTATGTTGTTTAGTTTCATTTTTTTTATATGTATTAAGATGTAGGCAGAAATTTTCGTCAGAAAATTTAGAAATTAGAGTTCGTATTTCGAGAGATATGTTTTTCGATGGTACACTCGAATGAATTTACGATCAAAGAACTGTTCAGATGTGGCTTTGTGAAGCCTGAAATATTCATCTAATGTGCGTCTAATCATCTGAGTAGCGTCTGCAAGTCCTGTTTGATTCATACCGTGTGTGCGTTTTGATTAAAAAAACTTAGATAACAATGAAGTGTATATGCCTCCGAATCATCTTCCCTTAAGACTGACGTAACAATTCACTTTCTGATACGCAGAAAATGAGAAAATCCGAAAGAGAATAAGGTGAAGATTAACATTCGTCAACAAGTGGTGTGAATAAATTTTGAAATTAGGTGTACAACTTCTCCAACTAGAATGCGTGTAGAGGGAGATTTCTAATTCCCATAAGAATTGTGCTTGTGTTAGCATCACAGCACGTATTTCAAATATTCAGTAGAACGTCTAGGAAAAATAGCCAAGTGGGAAACATTATCAGCTTTTGGAGATTTTCGGATATATAGAAATTCAATTTTCACCGTCACTATTGAGCCTTGGAATACCAGGCACGGTAGACATCGTAGCGTGTGAAAGATTTCTCAACATGTAGGAATAAATACGTCTAATATTTGTATAGTCCTGTATGTCCACACGGCGGTGGGCACTCTGCAAAGGGGTGCGCTGTGAAGACCGTTGTGACACAGAGCAATAAAATGTGACCCACTTTACCGTCAGTCAGTTCACTATGTACGCTAAAAACTCAATTTAACATGTGATAACAGTGTGCAATTTTTCTACAGGAAACTTTTCGACGGAAATTAAGGCTCCAACGGATGTTGGCCCTCGTATCAAGTTCAATTTCAAGTTCCAGACTCGAGCGCACGCTGGACTGTTGACCCGCCAAGTGTTGGTGAGGTCGTTATGTACCGCTGCTGCAGCAGCCGCTGTGCTGAAAATTAATCCTATCCTCTATCCCTTTCGAATCTCCCGCCAACAAGGGGAGCAGACGAAATCAGGCACATGTTCATTTTAACCTGCGCTGGCCAAGATGTGTCGGTACTATTGATGTGTCGGTACTATTTTTTTAAAAGTAGGACACGTTCCCTGTAGACTCCTGCATGGCAATGCCTGTTCGATTGAAAATGGGAATTTTTGTGTTCAGCTTCTCAGGGCAGATATTTTTTAGCTTTGCCTACTTGGGCAATTCATAACAAGCTTTTAACAGATGTTGAGCCCACACCTTCTCTGCCTCACTCATCATTGCATAAATATGACTCTTTACTAGAATCATTCAAAATTTATAGGTATTGCCCTAATTTATAAGGATCGTCTACAATATATGGGGATCGTTTACAATTTATGGGGATCGTCTACAATTTATGGGGATCGTTTACAATTTATGGGGATCGTTTGAAAGTTATGGGAATCGTAGGCAATTTATGCGAATTGTTTGCAATTTATGGGAATCGTCGGGAATTTACGGGGATCGTTTACAATATATGGGGCTCGTTTACAATTTATGGGGATCGTCTATAATTTATGGGGATTGTTTACAATTTATGGGGATCGTCTAAAATTTATGGGAATCGTTTACAGTTTGTGGGGATCATCTACAATTTGTGGGGATCGTTTATCATACCATTTAGAGAGTAGAAAAACGCTTGCCTTTTCCGAAGTTGTTGCAAAGGAATGTTTAATTTTTTTTCAACAGATATCTCTCCTAAAGTTAAATGTCCATAATTAAGTCCGGTAGACCTTAAATATGTTAGCATTCTTTTGATAACACTTTATTTTGCTACTTCAAGTATATGTGTGAATTCCTTCATCGCAATTTTTTTCCATCAATGGAAAAGCCTATCGCATGTAAATCATTGACACAGCAAATTTTGCAAAATTAATGAAAAACATCCAGAGAGATAGCCCTGCATGTGACCGTTCTTCAAAATATATGCGTTCATGAAGTTGAAATATTTCCTTCTAAAGTCCCACAGCTTCAGACCCGAACTTTACCCCACATCACATTGCTCAATATCTTCTCAGCTGAGCAGCTACAGCCAAGAAGGACGGGCCACGGCTTGGGAAACTCTGGTTACAGAGCAAAAAGAACGGCGCTCCAACTTCGATAGCGGAAACCAATATCAGGAGCGGTTGATCTCCGCTGCTCGTCTGGTGGAGCACGACCCCCAACATGCGATGCGAATGGCAGGGTAAGCATTGCCTGCAGGGCTCGAATAATGTGAAGACTCAAATTAACATGTGATAATTTGCATCAGCTTGGCGAAGTCTAATGCCTCACACGTATTACCTCGGATACATAATTGGCAACAATTTGTATTGATTTGTCTAAATCTAGTGCCTCATACGGAAAGCTTCATGTACATAATTAGCAGTAATTTATTTTAACATGTCTAAATCTAGTGTTGCAAACGCAATGCCTCGTAGTTTGTATCAACTGCGAATGTTACTGCATTCGAAGGTCGTTTCCCTTCGACTGAAGATGACTATGAAGTCTTTAATTCGTACAAGGACACTCGACTCCAGGGAACATCATTTCCGACTCATTACGACCCCAGTTATTGGATTCGAGAGGCAAGAAGACTCTTCAGGTTGACTGTTTTAGGAAATCGATTAAATTAGCTGGCGATCCACAAGTATTTCATGCTGATTTTCGATCAGGAGAAAGGCTGAAGTTTCAAAATGCAAACTTGTACTTCAAGCTGGGAAATTTTATTTTTTAAATGCCACTAGTGAAGTGAAACAAAATACTTGGCTATCGCCAGTAAGTCGTCTGCAATTATTTTTTGGGGAGTATCTTCCCAATAATCTTTCGTCCTGCTTACGAGATGTTAAACAACTCTCTACTTACGAATACAGTAAAATCAATTGCTATCTGCGAATACGGTTACAGTGTATAATATCTGAAGCCATAGCATTGATTTTCTGATTCTTTGCGGTGGTTTAACTGACTGCCTATTCATTTCTGGATCGTACTTTGCAATAATGATACACCCTGTCAGCATGTATGTCAGGATACTCGTATCAGGGGAGTGCATGACGCGCTTTATTTGTGGTAGATTCTCAAGTTTTTATTTCATGGTAAATTATAAATAAATATGACTTATCGTGGCTTAATTGAATCGCAAAATTATACTGACATGAAACGTTGCCAATGCAAAGCCTCTATGCAAACTCTGAGCTAAGTCACCTTTTCTTTGGAGCACAGTTTGTTTGTGAAATTATTCTGACATTACAGCATGAAATTTTGAATCATATAATCACTGTTGCACGTGTATTTCATGCACGCAATAACGTAGTATATCGAAATGGTTTCAAGAGACATTAAAATTGATGCACTTCTAGCAGTATTGAAACTGATTTTAACTAATCGAAATTCAACATTAAGCCAATGAATGTTATTCAAGTTTTAGCAGAGGTTTTAGCAGAGGAGGAAGTGGTTTATAAGTAATCAATTTCCTAACGTCTGGTTGTGTATATTATTTATTTTGTTCACGAATTACTTAAATTCAAAATACTTGTTCCAATCATAATAATTTTAAAGTTTTCAGCAAATGCTTAAAATGGAGTTGTAATGAATAAATTTAATTTTTGATTTTTATGTTCTGAGACATTTAACTTGTACGATTCAATTTAAGATTTAGATTGTAGTAAATTGCAATTTTCTCCTCACTGCAGGACTGATCATTTGTTTGCAAGTGAGAGTCATTCTGCCTTCGATATCAAGTTATTTTCATCTCGAAAAATTCACTCCGTTACCTGAGCGAAAACATCTCCATACTTTCTTAGGGCAGCGTGACGTTCTCTCCTGGACACATGTGCAGTTCACTGCCAAGATGAGTAGAACAAGAAAAGAGGTCGTGCAGGGACTGTTTAATAAACAACACGAAAAAATTATCTTCCCTGATTTTGAATGAACACACATTCTTGAAAACAGCCGACACACCAAAGACGATATTGTATTGTTTTCCACGGCTTGTCTTAAGTATCCTGCGAAATAATTCATCAAAGCTTCACTGCAGTAGTTTTGCAACATCACATGAGGTTTAAACATGACGACGTTGAAAGCAACTGCAAGACTTGGCTTCAGCCAGACCGGGTATCATTTCCCTGAAAGCTGAAGAAGTTGCGGGCACAACATGAATTGAAGCTCGACTGAAGGGTTCCGCTAAGCAGCAAAGCCAATCTGCACTACAGGACGCAAAGCCACTGCAATGTGAAAAAAATATTCTAAGCTAGACGGCAATGCTAGGTTTGACGATAAACGGCTGACTGCATTCAACTGCCACGCTAAGCTGATCGTCAGTGCTAAGCAAAACTGCAATGCTAAGGTGATCGTCAATGCTGAGCAAAACTGCAATGCTAAGGCTGATCGTCAGTGCTACGCAAAACTGCAATGCTAAGGTGATCGTCGATGCTAAGCAAAACTGCAATGCTGAGCTGATCGTCAGTGTTCAACAGAACTGCAATGCTAAGGTGATCACCAGTGCTAAGCAAAACTACGATGCCAAGCTCAATTGTAGCGCAAGGCAACGCTCGATTGCAGTACTACGACTCTTGGGAGAGCGCGGCCAGACAGCAATATATGGGGCCAATGCACGGCTTACTGCAATGATGGGTCTTATAGCAATGCTAGGCCCTATAGCAATGCTAGGCCCTATAGCAATGCTAGGCTCTAGAGCAATGCTAGGCTCTAGAGCAATGCTAGGCTCTAGAGCAATGCTATTGTTAGCATCAGTCCCGGTTTGCTCTGAATAAGTGAGCAGTGGGACAACTCTGAGAAGCAAAGAGGGTTGTCATTCGACCGCACACTCCTAGCAAACATTCGTGAAGAACTTGACAAAGACCAATAAGATTCTTTGGGAACGATAGCGAGTTTTTCGAGAGTGAAAGCAAATCCTTCAGCAGCCAACGGAAGTTTTGAAAAATTTACCGGAAAGGTTGACATAAAACTTGCTATTTCGGGCGTGAAAATTTTTGAGTCGAGGACACGGCTCGGATCACGGAATAACAAATGCTGGTCTGCACGATTATGCCAGCATAGCTTTCTTGATTTTTAATTAAAAAGTCCATTTCAGAAATCGAATTTCCGCCGCATTGATCCACACAGTTATGCCTCTCTGAAAAATTCATAAAAGAATGTACGTCTATTGAACAGAACACACATAGATTATTTCGGGATTTTACGAGTGTGAGAAGGCATGTGTCCATGCAGAGAGAAATTGGACCATGATCAAGCTATGATTGAGTTAGACTATGATTAAGTTGGTCTACTATAAAGTTGGACTACGACAAAGTTGGAGTACTATCAAGTTGTACTACGACTATGTAGGGGTATCATCAAGTTAGATTACGATAAAGGTACGGTTGAACTACGATCAAGCTTTCCTAGTTGTATTATCTAAGTTTAAAAACTTCACCATAATTCAATTATGTTACTCACTTCATTCAGGTTTCAATGTAGTTATATTATTGTTTTATACCCACGGAGATATTAAAAGGAACAAAACTCTCTTGAAAAGTAGTTTCGCAACCAAAATACAAAATAGATAATTGCCCCCTCGTTCTTTGGGTCATCGAGGAGGATGACAATTGCGTTCATTTTTCAAGCATCAGTGCACAGTGTACACATCGGTCCCTGATAACCGTTTTCGCAGCCCAAATTGCGTACACAACCAACCCTCATTTGCATATGTAAACTATTCGCAGATGAGCTCCGATTGGCCAGGAAGAGAACAATTTCCAACCTTAATTTGTGAATTTAAACTGTCTTTAGATAAGCTCCTATTTCCACGAAAGTGAACAATTTCTGGGATGTATAAATAATGCGATGATCCCAAGAAAGGTCATCGCCGCTTTCCCTGCACGAGTCCCAATTTCGCATGGGGTTTGAGTTTCTCTCAAATTGAAATAGTTTCATCAATGTTCACACCATTTTCCTTCACTTCTTGTCGAATGATCTTCCCAAGCCTGTCTCGTTTCAATGGATGTCGTGAAGTTAATGAGTGCATAATTTAAAAGTTTTCATCACGATGATACCGCCGTTCATTTTAGGATAAAACTAGAGACGCAAATTTGATGATTGTGCACTGAAGACAATTTTGATTAGCTCGCATTTTTTCAAGGAAGACGGAAATTAGGCACCGAATATCAAAACTCACACAATAGTAACAACAGCCACACAAAAGTAATAACAGAGTAACCGTCGTTTTTGGCAAACTTAAAAGAGCATGTGATTTATAAAAAAAAACACCATTTTCGAGTGGAAGATTTTACTACTTGTTGGCCATTCCTCCGCAACACCATCAATATTGTCGAGACAGTAATTTGAAAAAAATGCTGATTCTGCTTTGGAAAAAGGTCTTAGCAGAGTCATAGACCATTCATAGGCAATGATTGAGTTTGATATAGCTTGAAAAGTGTGCAGGTATATTAATTAATTTTACTTTCAATCCTTCCGAAATTCTGTTCATAGCTAAATTTAGAATGCTAGGAGATTTCGTCTCAAGTACTTGTCCAAACGATATTTTAATGTGATAACAATGTAAATAAAACCGATGGTTCCTTGTAGTTGTTTCCGAATTTTAACAATTTTAACGGGAAAGAAATTAAAGACCAAAGATGTTCCGATAAAAAAACCTTGAGGACAAAAAATTTAAGGCACCTGTTGAAGTAAGGTCTCGCTCACAACTGTGAAGAAATGCTTAGCAATATTTTGAAAAGTATGCTCTATTAAGAAAAGTCTTCATACCTCCGAATTCATTTCGGTGCAGCTAATTTCTCTCGCTTATTGAAACTCTGAAGACTAAAGACCATGTAAAAATAGTCTACGACTCTTCAATGATCAAAACACAGAATCCTCTGACAAAAGTGACCCATTACGGTATCACAAGTGACTTGTACGCTCATTGCAATTCTTCAAGCAAGGTCCTGACTACCTTCAGCATGCCAACACGTCGGCCAATTTCCTTCCAGTCACTTTCCCTAACGGCCTCAGAATGTCTCCGATGAGAGCTTTTAACGTCGTTGCGTCCTGAATCAGCATTTAATGTCCGTCTTTTGTGCACCTCGAATGCCTCAACTGCTGGTCCAAAGAGGGCCTCGTGAAACAGCCTCAATCAATACTCTCGCCTTCGACGGAAAACACCAAAGGATTTCCTGATACTCTGATGGCCGGCATTCCCGAACGCGGCTGCTCGTGCTCCCGTCGTCACTCGTTCCCAGTAACGTGGTTTGAGATGGTATTACAATCAGGATTTTTAAGGGCTCACTTGCTACACGGGGGCTCGAAAACCGCATGTTTTGTGCAGTGATGAAAATGTTTGTTTGTCGTCGTTGTTCGACCAAATCCATAAAAATATTAATTTTAGTATTTCACCGTCCACTAGTCTACATCTGTTAATTAAAACAACGCTGATGCCCTGGTAGCCAATACGAATTCACAATTACCATTTGAAATTAAATCTCCTTAGGCAAATGAAACTAAATTGATTATATTACCATTGTAACCTTTATCATCGTTCGCTTCAATACTCTTATAGTTTTTATATTTTTTAGTTGAAAACTATTCGCTTTTCGTTTCAAATGCATACTTTGGTATAAAAATTATTTATCGGAACAGCAATGGGAGATTTTGTTGCCCGTTCCAAGCAGGCCTGACGAGCAGAATTGCTTGAATAATGTGTTCAAAATTCCTTTTCCTTGAGTACTTCATTATTTGAGCAGGTGAAATAATTCACGGTTAAAATTTGTAATAGGGCGTAACGTTCAGGTTTTCTAATTTCAGAAATTTAAGTATGCGTACAGAAATTTATCAACTTACCTCACCCAGTTACTTAACCCACCGTTTTCAGCTGGTGTATAGGAGGCAGCGACATCGCTAATAACTGTATACATGAACAGGTGTGGCAAGAAGACGTATAGATTATACGTATACGGGTGGTACAAACACTTCAGAACTAAATTTATTGAGTACCTCCGTAACAGGATTCCCATGCTAGCTCTGCCGCCGGAGTATCTACAATTTTGCTTAGGTTAGTTTTGCGAACATTGTCACGGACTTGATTCGAAACGAAAGTAAAGGAGTTTCAGTTGTATGTATTCAAGTTAGATATTTTATGGATAAACTTAATGAAAAATAAATGTATTTGAATCATTATAATTTCTAGAGCACCTGAGAAATGAGCTGTTGATTTTTTAGTGATTTTTCATTAATTAAAGTTTTTCTATTTTCCTTGGATTAACAACAGTTTTTTAATCATTCAATGATTTCATTCTCTGCAGTAGCTAAAAAACACAAAACTACGACAAGAAAAACTTCATCTGCCCAGCACAATCCTGAGGGGCCTGGTGAGCCAGGAAACAGCAAAATAAATACATTCTTGCCCGTAGCCGCCTTCGGCTTATGCAAAATTCAGGAAGGTTTCTCTGACAGCAGCCAGCTTGAGTCGCGAACTGCAATTGCAAAAGTCAAAAGGTTGAGTCATGCGATGCACCAGACCGATACAATCCTGACGGTAGTTGTCCACATCGTACGGGACGTATTGGTAAGACGACGTAAGAGACAGAACGATAATTCGAACTAGTTTGGAATTCGTCGCACGCGTCCCTCTTGCAAATAAATGTTGTAAATAAAATCAGAATAGCGGGCTCCTGACCTCTAGGTAAGCCTGGAAAATTTAGGACTTTACAGCAGAGTGAGTATACGAAGTTTTGTTGCAGGTAACTCACCCCTCAATTGCAATTAAAAGTCCATGAATTTAACTTTTTATCGTAAATTTTTAAGGCACTCAATATCAAAAAGTATTTTTCCACAGTTCGTACCGTACGGTAGTGGGTAAGAAGAGTTAGATATCAGAATATAAAGGCCTTCTGTCAGGACGCACACATATTACGATGGTTACCATATGTTATATGGAGCATATGTGAGTCACTATTTGGGTATTGCAAACACACCGGTTACCAGTGAGCACACGAGCTCGCTGGTTAGAAAATGAAGAAGGTTAAAGATAGAAATCGGATATTTTTGAAACATTTAACTTCATTCACTCTGTACGGCAGGTTTGAAAATTTTTAAAACATATTTCATTGGATCCCATTCACCGTTTCCCTGCGGGCCTTTTTTAGGCCATCATCTAAGATTTATTTCAGCTCTTGCAGTAAGATGAGCAATATCACAGAAAACTGCTACATAGAGTCACAAACTTGGAGACTTTTGGGTTGCATGGAATCGAAGTCAATCTTAGAAATGGCCTCTCGAGCCTCTGAAGCAGCAACGAGACGATAGTGGAGGTCTCCAATTTTTCACTTGAGTTCGTGCTTCAATTTCTTCCCTTGGATCAGAGGAATTGAAGAACGTACTCATCAGAGCTAGACGCAGAAGCTACGACTTTTTTTAGTATACTTTTTCCCCGACACTCGTAAAATAATTTTTTATGATGTCTAGTGCTCTTTACATTTCTCTGAAGACGAAATTTCGGGGAAACAAATTGCGTATTCAAAAAGCTAATTAAGGAACTCGGCATGCATTTTTAGCTGGATAGTTACTTTTCGAGGCCTTCTGACATCGAGATCTTGAGTCTCGTTCTGCGCTCCTCGAGGGGAAACTTAGAGAGCTGATACTGCCTTCCGCTGACGCTGCATAATATTTGTTTGGGTTTTTCTGACATTCTAGCGAATGAGATCGCGGAGTAAGGAAACGCAGTTTCGATATCTAAATGAGGTTTCACCGCTTCCAATCTGAATGCAACGATCAGTACATTTGCACTTTTCATCTCATTTCAAATTTATGAAATTGAGTTTGAATTAACGTACATACATGAAGCTTTTAACACGTTCTCTGCGATGATACTTTTTTTCTAGGGGGAAACGACCCACCGATGTGTCGCATCCCAGCTCACGTGTTAAGCGTTAATGAAATTAGTTGAGACACAAGAGCACACTCATGCGCAGAACCCACTCTTTCGGGAAGGTAAATACAAACACACTTTTCTCTTGGTATTTGTAATGAAACTCATGCAGCACATTTGTTGCACCATGCTGCACATCTATTATCCGATTATAAGACTATTGCTCATACAGCGATTGTCATTTTTGTTCACGCTCGGAAGTTTTTGAAATCTGTACTTATCGTAACGTTATCAGTATTTATCTAGGAAGTTCCTCCCGGTATAGTATTTCTCTTCCTTACATTATGTGTCCCAACATTCCTATAGTTTGCTTCCCAACATTCACGGTATTATGTGTCCCAATATTCCATATATTATCTGTTCCTACATTCCCCATGCTATGTGTCCCTACATTCCTTTTATCATTTGTCCCTATATTCATTATATTATGTGTCGCTACATTTGTCGAACAAGTTCCTTGGTACAAAATTCTTCTTCTTTTCCCTAGATTATTCGGTTACATCATTGCACGAAATGAAAAAATTAAGTCAACTTCGCTTCCATGCAATTTGAAATTCATTGAAAACGGCAACCTTTTCACTCCTAGTTAGAATTTCGAGTCGAGACTAAAACTTGCACTACTTACATATTTTAATTTTCCCAATTCAAGAAGCATTGATTATATTTATACGCTTTTTGGAACTCCTGCTGCTCCACTAAACGTTGGAATCATTTCCAGATGAGTTCGTGCGCATTGTACTAAAATTTCTAATGCGAAGCATTGAAATTCAGTTTCCTTTTCTCAAGTTTCAGCTCGTGCTTCATTTTAATATCCAAAAATAGAAAAGATTTAAGAACAAGAAAATTGTAACAAGGATTGCAGCAGCCCAAGTTCAATGAAATGACTTTATTTCATTCGTCTGCATAGACTGAGTCACCTTGTTTTGGTTGAACACGTCACTAAAACATAAAAATATAGAACATATTTTTTACTATTATCTGTGAGCTCACGATGCATAGGGTGAAGCAGTCCCATTGATTTTTTTTTATGCTCATTTTCAAAACACAAAAACTTGAATGACGAAAAACCGCGAAGTAAGTCCTAACAGTCTGACCTTGGAATTCGCGTAGAGATGTGTACATATATACTGCCTGCAGTCCAGCGGAAAATTCCCCGATGAGCAGATATAGAAATACTATGATTTTTTTTTTAATATTCTTGTATTAAAATATTACCGAAAGAGTGAAGTATGTGTAGAGTAGCGAGCTCACTAGACGTATCTTCAAGAAACGGCGCGCGTCTCTTTATCAGTCGGCCGGTCGAACCGATGACGTAAATATTCTGTACTAGTAAACAAGTCTCCGACTTCAACGTTGATTGGTCCGCTGCCTTAAAGAGCTTATGAGTGCTAAGCCCAAAAAAAATTTTCATGACCTGAGTCTCGCTAGCTAAATTGCTACAAAAATCATTGATTTTCAAACACTCAATCCATTCTTCTTGATGGCCCTTTTTTGACAGTCCCATCTTAAACTCATCACAAACTATGACTACTAAATTCGTACCTATGATACAGACTAGTTCATTTTTGATCAACAAGTTGTAGCGCGTACGCACTGCATTTCAGTTTTAAATACAAACCATTGGCCGTTTTGCTCTGTTTATACGAAACGAGCTTTCTACCTCTTCAAAAATTCAAAATCCTTTGATAAGCACACCCGACAGTTGCTTTCGTGAGCATGCATCCAGCAGTCATTTCCATCGCCCGTGTCCAAGCTGAAGTCCCTTTTACTTTAATTTTTTGGCTAACTTTCAATATTGATGCGAACAAAAATCGATGGTATCGTCAACGTTAAAAAACATACAAAAATACTATTTAATAACTTGAAGCTTGCGCATTAGGTCAAATTGATTTATTTTCTACTTGGAAAATCAATGAGGGACCCGGTTTTTGACCGATTGACAAGGCTGAACCAGAGCTCATTCAGTCGGCAAGAGCGAAGAATACGAAATCATTCAAAAAATCAGGAAATAGTATGTTCCTAATGGCGTGTGGACTTTTATTAACTTCACTTGAGCACCAATATTGCAAACAATATTGTTCTCTAGTTTTTTATAATCTGATTGCGATCTGACCACCACAAAGCCTTTATCAACTAGACGAAAAGTTTATTGTTCCAAGTTGACCCGGGCGTCTTTGGAGGGATTGGTTGGCTTGATTTTGAGGTTCACTTCAGCTCGCTTTTTACGAGGTTGCCAGGCATTGTGGTTACCATGGAAATTTATTCATTACCCCCGTGAGAGCAAAGAAAGCTTTCGTCCGAGCGAGCATTGGAGTGACTGGCAACTGGTCCAAATTGTACTGCCATCTCAAGACACGTAAAAATTCGATAAAATTGATGGTCTCGTATTGCAAAATGGAGATTTCGCTGATAAATTTATTTCTATCTTCAACTCATGCATCTTTTATTCATTTTTTAATCGATACATTGATTATTAGTATCATCTAAACGGTAACTTGAATGTATCGAAGACAACAATTGACACCTGTAACCCCAGAATCTTACTGGAAAACACATACGGTAGTGAATAATTTCCTAAGAAAGTAGGCACCTTTTATCGGCCAAATGATTGTTTAGGACCGTCAGACCAATGCTGCTGTCTTCTTTGCCGGCACAGTAGTTATGGAGAAAGAATTTCCCATTACGCGTATGATTGAACTTTTACACGCGCTAAAATTCATTATAGAAGTAAGTAATTTAGCCCATAATTAGAGAAACGAATATAAATTTGTTGTGTACGCCCATTTGCATCCAAAATATTTACAACTTGAGTTCAGAGGCTTCAAGCTCGTAAATTTTTGTGGCTTTCTAATTCGCTGCACTATTTTTTTTCATACCCGCGTGCACTCGATTATTTGAACATGCAAAAGTCTCAAACAACCCAGAATTCTGTTCGGAATTGGTTAAACTTTCGTTTCACCCTCATGCTCACTGCTTAATCACAATTTTGCCAAAAATTGTGACAAAAGACAAAAATGACCAAAAACGCAACCAAACGAATGAGCGGGTTATTCGAACGTCTCGAGAAATGATGTAAAACACCTCAAGAATATTGACATTTTGAATATTAACACGAATATTTTGAATATTGGCGTAATGATTGGCAAGGATATTTTGAATATTAGCATTCATGAATATTGGCACTTTGAGTCCGACCACTGGCTGAGGCACGAATCTTTTGCCATAGCATTGCCCAGCCTTGCTGCTGTGGAGAGGCTTAGACTTAAAGCCCCTTCACACGATCAGTTAATGCCCGAAAACAGTGCCGGAAGACATACAATTATGGGCATCAAATGCTAACTTTGTTATATATTCTAGAGTTCTAGAATAGAGATAAAGAAATAGAATGGAGAAGGAAATAATTTTGCTCTCTATCCTGCACCTTACATTGACTTCCGACCTGACTCTATAATAGAGCAAAGTTAGCATTTGATGCTCATATTTGGGTGTCTTCTACCACTGTCTGTTGACATTGTCTGATCGTGTGAAAGACCCGTTAGCTCTCAAGTTGTAATCTTTAGCATCTGGACTCTACACGGATGAAAACTTTTTGATCTGAAGAAAAGAAATTTCGTCTTCTTGATGAAGGATATCGCTCAAAAAATTTTCTTGTATTTTAATGATGGTCATATCAGCGTATCATACCCTGCCAGCCAGTCTGTAATAAACCCAGGAACTGTCGGGAGAAAAACTAATGCATTCTATTGACTACGGCGACATATTTAAGTTCTTGTAGGCGAGTAGATCTTTACTCGTTCACATGGGTAAATTTCAACTTTTATTAAAGGGACTACACAAGAATTGATTCAAGTAAAAAGATTTCATGCTCGCGGTACAACGCTGATCATATAGTCATTTACTTGAAATAAGACACACATCGCACTAATCTACGGAAGTATTGAATAATATTTCAAGGTAGGTGCACAAAGCGCTCCTTGCCTGCTCTCTGATGTATTATTTTTCGCTCCTAAAACATACTCACGGTGCGGAAAGAGTTGTTTCATTAACAAACTACTCATTTTCTCGAGCTCTAGAGCTAACAATGTAAAAATAAGCTGATGACGTTTACCATAGCAAGAAATTTTTGCTTATTGTCATGGAAGACGATCCCATTGAGCGGTTTTAACGTTGCCGCGTTGGCCGACGAACAAAAATACAGAATGACAACATGTTCTGAGAAAAAGTGATGACTCCTGAAAATTAAATTTGATATTCTTACGGTCTCAGTGATAGAAAATTCCGAATGAAGGATGGGAATTAATGCACATCACGAGCTGAACTATAACTTAATGGCACAAAACTCTAAGCGAGTTTTCGTTTCGAGCGAGTTGGTGGAGAAATCATTCTTGTCATGAACTGATGTGACGACATATTTTACGAGCAGAATGCCATTAAAGAACGAACGAAAAAATTCCTACTAGTTGAGTCCGATTTGAGCGTTATTTGCGGGTCGATAACGTGGAATGGTGGCTTAAAAATTTGAACCAGTAACTGTCCTATTAGGCTTTTTTAAATTCTATCATCAACTGCGCGTATAAACACATGTTTCAACCTCAGAAAAATGGATTTAATTCTCGCGTAACTGAAGTGAAGTATTTATTTTCATTAATTTTTGTAAATTAGATGATGATGGCCTTATGATACCCGAAGCATTGCAGATCCTCTTTAGAACAAATCGTCTTCTCAAAAGAAATGGACTTCAACTGTGGAAAAACTTTTTAATAGAAAGATTGTGTTACAGCATGCACCCCATACATGGACTTCAAAAATTCAACTCACAATCAAACTATAAAATAAAAGTTATTCTGCTTGCTCGCATGTACGCTCTTTTATGCCATACCTATTTTTTCATTGCGAGAAAAAAGTATAATATTCGTATATTGCATCAGCTGATAGTTGATTTCACCTTTCAACTGCTCGAATGTGAAGCAGGAACTACGCTTGTGTAGCACCTGGGGTAATAATTCCTGAAATGATTAATTCAATAGTCGGGAAACCTTAATTTTAACGAGACTTTCAAGTCGTTCATCGAGGACTGAAAGAATCCTTCCTTTTCACTAGAGACGTTAACATCTGCAGTAGGATACAACCGCAGCTACTGCATAAGCCACTCAAACGAAGTATGTGAAATTATGAAACGATGTGATGTAAAAAACTTTGAAAAGATCTATACCCTTTCGAGATAATTTTGATAACGCCATGGTAACTGTGTAAAATGATCCTGTGCAACATTTGAATTATCTCAGGGGTGAAATACTACCGTATCATTTTATCGCCTAGCTTTGGTGTGTGTGATTAACGTTCTTGAATTTAATGTACGTGCAGCAATGTAGCTTAAGAAAGTGTTCTAAATATCTGTTCGGTAATATCAAAACTTCATTCTCAATATTTTTACATATAGCCAAATGATAGCAAGTTGACATCAAAATGGGTCCCAGTAGCTTCGAAGTTAGACTACATTTTAAATTATTTGCTATCGCAGGATCGAACAGTGATATAAAAAAAATCATTTCTATGGCATCTGGATATTCATCATGCTAATTTTTCCACGCGAATAGTTAAATTTTTCCATACGTACAGTTGAATTTTTCCGTACTTACAGTTAAAATTTTCCATATGTACAGTTAAATTTTTCCATGCATACAGTTAAACTTTTCCATATGTAGAGTTAGATTTTTCCGTATGTACAGTTAAATTTACCGCAACTAAGTTATTCAGCACTTTTCCATTCATGAATATCAAATGCATGGGTGAAGCGAAATTACACGCGTATAATGAGCAAGATTTAATTCACAGGTAGAAAGTATCACTCCAGCGCTCACTAACAACTTAAATGGCATCAGAAAATTGCTCAGTCGCTTTTATGTTCCGCAAAATTACACCAACCAAACGACTCTAATTGCGCGCGAGATATCTAATGCTTTATAGAAGTTGTATTAAACAAATCGGCAATGAAGTTAAATTCTCTTAATTGCTGTAGTCTAGAGGAGTTAGTACGCATATCAAAATCTAAGTAGTAGTTAAAAGAGATAGCGTTAGCATCGCCCGCGGTGAGGTCAAATTAAACTTTCTCAAACATTTGCAGCTCAAGTCGTGTTTAGCACCTTGAGGAAGAGGCCGACCCGAGGGACTTGTTCTTTAATTAAACAATTCTAGCTAAAAGAACTGAAGGAATATGGGAAACCCACGTCTATACCAGCATAAGTGTAGAAATGGAGAGCAACAAATTTTCGCGAGGCATAGGTATTGATTTTATCTTGCATGAAGTGATTTCAGTCGATATTTTAGCTACCAGGTCCAATAGTTAAGTACTAATTTTAACAATCGTTAAATGAATTGGATAAAAAAATTCGTGTTGGAAATTCATTATGAATGACAGTCGTTTTAAGAAAATGCAGTCCAAATTAGCATCATAAAATAAAGCGGTGAGAAACCCACATTGACTGAATTTTATAGCACACGTTCACAATGCTAGCGTCTTAGGTCACTTGAGGGGAAAATTGTAGTGCCAATGAAACCCAGGATTTATAAATGAGCTTAGAATGGACTAGCTAGAATATGATCGAAAAATTTGTCTTCTCCCTTCATTAGTACCACATCGATGATTAATTTATTTTAACTGGAGAGTAGGGAAAGGGCAGCATGTCACTGTTGAAGTGATCTATGTATGTGTAGGCTCCAACTTATGGGCAGCAATTTATTTTAGTGCAGTATATTTTACAAAGTAATAACCAGAGAGCAGTCATTGCTTTTAATAAAAAATGAATTATTTTCAAATAAAAACAACGTGTGAGGAGTCATTGTTGTACACCGCATAATAAACTGAAAACTTTTTTTTTGTCACATAAACGCTCAGACTCGCACCACTGCTATCGGTCTAAACTTCCGAGTGCATCAAACCCGCGATAACAAGACGCAGTTGATGCGGCCATTGTCGTCTACGGGGGAATGTAAGGGCTTCACGAGGGAGTTTGGAAGATCGTGCCTCACAGAGTTCATGAAAAGTAAGTGAAGCTCACTTTTTGAAATAATGACAAAGGGACCGGGCACAAATAATTTTTGGCTTCAATGTTTGCTAATTATGAAAAAGTAATTCATGTGACAGTACGCTGTTCCATGAAAAATTAATTTAAACTCTTGCTTTCAAAGCTACGATCGATAGACTATTTTCCTGATGCTTTTTGGGGCGTAAAATTCCCATTCAGTTGCTATCTGAAAAAGAAGCTAGAGATATCAAGTGAATGTTGCGTTGCTTCACCAAGAAAATTAGAAATCAGTTGCCGAAAACCCTCAAAAAATAACAGCACGCTGATCGTAAACTTCTTAAGCATTACACTCAACAGAGCTAAAAAATTATTCCTCTATAATTTTCCATCCAATAACGAAAATTAATTTATTTATAATAACACGAGGTTTGGTATATTTAGCTTTAACCTAAGTTTTTAGTCTTAAACGAACTCATTAAGTGAAAACTATCGTTTACAGCGCGTAATTTTTCTTCTTTCAGAGTCGAGGCAGGGGACACTTCGTTGCAACATCGTTGTCCGGACTCAGTGCGGCGTCTCGTGTTCAAATTTTGTAGAGGAGTCACAAGAGATGGAACAATTGAAACTTTGATGCCATATTATGATAATCATACGAACGTCGGACGGAACATTTTATGTTCCAGTCCTTGCTGCCTGGAGAAGCAAATATGAAGAATTTCCTAGTCCGGAGTAGTTGCACATTGAAGGTCTACGCAATTTTCTACCAAATTCATCCTGAACTTTTAGGGTCGAAATTATTAGGAAGCTTCTTCTTTTTTGGTAAAAAGAACGTGACGGAGAAGAAGCATTAAAACTTATTATTTTCACCTGAATTTTAAAAAGATCCTCTTGTTCGCGCTGTCAGTCAAGGGTGAAGATGGGGCCTCTGAAACAGCTTACCATAGTCGATTAACGTGTATTTTCGTACTTATATTTTTACGACCCTTCAGAATTTACACTCGTAACTGTGAATGGTTACAGTGAAGAAGTTGATCTTTTTATGCGCGTTTTCACCAAACCTGGGAAGTAGGAAGTAGGACTATCGAATATAATAACATTGGGCTGAGTACCGAGAAATTTAGACCATAATTTAAATCGCTTCTAGCGTGGACGGAAATAACGCAACACGCATGAAATGGACCACATCAACTGTAACTGAAAAAAATCAACTTTGAGAGACTGATGCGAGTAAATGGAGGCATAAAAATCATATTAAAATTTAGAGGCTTTGCAAAATATTCAAAATTCAGCTTATTGAGGTAAAATGATTGTAATGAGACTAATTACTAGTAGTAGTAGAACTATACCAGATCAAATTACTGAAAGTAGCAGAACTATAGGTAGCAAAGCTTCAGTGACTTGGTTTATGGAAAGAAGGGACGAACGGATTGTAGAGAACGGGGAATCTATACACAAGGTGTGTTCTCACACTGGTTCCCCTGCGCATATAAAAAACAAGTTAGAATTAAAGAAAAAAGAAGTGGTATAGAAGAAATTGCGGAGAAGGTACGACAATTGATGGAAGCAAAGTGAGTACGAACACCTCAAGTGCTGGAGGCTTGTCTATAGCTGAGGTAACCTAACAGTGCCCCACTGCATGGGGACGGCAATCCCCATGACGTACGATAGACAAACCAAACTAATCTAATTCTTTTGGTCATCTTACGCCCCCTCAGGGGAGCCAAATCCCCCGCGTATTAGGCAAAAGATTCTGATTTCATAAACCCCTTTAATAAAGTATGTTACTGAAGGGGAATAACCGTTGAATATTTTAGCGTGTTTCAGCTTGACTCATAAAATACGTGGCTGTAAACTGAGTTCCCAGCTGCCGGATTCGAGGTGAACAAAGCGTCCTCATCTCCAAGGGACTATCAACCCTTGTATTAAGCAAACTTGCTTTTAATTAGATTCAAGGGGCTGAGAGTAGAAATGCCCCCACATGCTCACACTCGGTTTAGAACTTCTGCTCTAAGTTGGTATGGGAAGAAAAGTTAGAAGCCGCTGCCTCGCAAGGGACTGCTTATTATACTTAAGACGATTTTCGGCCCTAAAATGGTGGACTCTCGCGGAGACTCCAGGAAAGAAGCTGAGCGATGTCTTTGGCAACGCTCTCGGCTAGGGTAGATTTAAATATTGTGTGATTTTGTGTTAATTCGTTTTGGAAATTTAATTGTTGTCTGACTCGTCATCATGAACTCTAATGAGTCACACTTCGATTGGTCTGTAAAAAGTTAAAGTTCAGGGTAACTTCAGTGACACAATGTGAATAAAGATTTGGGATATTTTTCCATAGGCGGGAAAAATTAAAATTCATAATGCATACGATTTGGAATCCGATGATGGGGTGCTAATATGATGCAACATTTACTTGAATTGTGGCTGGAGTATGAGATAAATTTCTTAGATATGTAATTAGTAAGTAGACATAAAATGTTTTTGATGCTATAGATAGCTGCATCTAAAAAAATTCCTAAGCGTCTTTGAATCGCTATGGACTCTAAAACACAGCCTCAATAAGCTTGATTTGAGTTTGGTTTTTGATAGGGAATTTTATTTGAAACGTTTCATAAACAACATATTTATCTGCCCAAAGTAGTATTCATTTCTAACTGATAAATAATTCAGAATGACCCACCTTCAACTTAAACTGATGCTCACTGATAAGACGACATCGTTCTAGAGCTGATTCCGACACATTACCCAGAGTAAAGGTTTCATTGACTTGAATACGGTCAGGATGAACTTTCGCTACTCCACTCGAGTCTGCATTGTCGGCTCAGACTGGAGGAATAATAGTAAGTAAGCTGATGCTGCGCCAATGCAGTCAGAGACTACTTTTTCCTTTCGTACGTCATTGATAGAGATAGAATTGTTTCTCCTCCGATGACTATGCAATTCGTGCAAGCCCTACATCTCGATTTAAGTTCCTTTGCGTTGCTTGAATCCGCAGATCCTTAGGCAAAACGTTTAGCATTTGATGTTTGAATTAGACATGACTTAATAGCGAGGCAGCGATCAATACTGACAGCGTCATCAAATACAGGTTACTTGTACCAATTTTTGGAGGAGTTGAATTAGTAGACGTAACCAATTTTTTGTTTCTGCTTAAAAGAAAAACCATTTACGCTCACATCCGTAGGTCAGATCTGTTGGAATTATAGTAAGACTACTGGTCGCTGTTTAAACAGAAGGTGGAACAATAACGGTATTACTTCTGTTAAAAGGATTCTATGATGAAAATATTTCAATACTCGATTCATTTTCGACCATCTCTGCGTATAAGTCGTGAATTGAAACTTTACACTCCACTGTTTTAGTATCTCACTTCACTCCACTGTTTCAGCATCTCACGCATTTTCGTTTTAAAAGTACGCGTAGCCGCGACAATTCAAACACACAGTTATGAGGCGTGTGAAACTGACAAGGAGTTATTACGCTCTGAAGTATGAGATAATTTGCTTACGAATAAGTTTATGGCTGCGAAGTAAATTTTTCTGCGACATCTGATTAATCATAATCTAAAATATACAGCCGAAAAGATCCAATTTACCAAGCGTTTCAATTTACACCGCTTTGGTGACCTGAGTTACGCACAACGTCGCCGTTGTCGAGGTCGTGAAATCAATGGCGACTATTTTAAGGCATGCCAGGTTCTGAGAAATTGTAAAGTGATCGTCAGCGTGCGAGTCTTACACCTTCAGGGCCAAGGCGTTGTAGTTATAAAAGTCTCAGTTGAAATGCTGTTGCTGGGTGCTCCTCTCAATTGATTTTCTGCTGATAAGGCACAGGGGTCCCGCTGAAAACATATCTCTGCCCAAACACGCGGTAGTTGTTTCTTGTCACTGTTAGCCAACGCTAGGTTAACTTAGGTTCAGTTAGTTTAGCTTAGGTTAAGTTAGTTCATGTTAACCGTGGTAAGTAAGTTTCGTTGTGTGCCCTGAAGGCATGGCCTCTGCCCTAACACACAGTGGTTGTTCCCGTCACGGTAAGTCAACACTGGTGTTTCTGTCGCACCATTGTTGTGTTTCAGACTGAGCATGCGACTGTGAGTGCCTGTTTTTTTTATCATGACTGTACGGACACCATGATAAAACATCTATGTAGAATGAAGAGTGAAAGTGAGAACAAAATGTGAACGCAAATCTTCATTATTTCAGGTACGCACAATATCCAAATTTGGTATGAGGGTCAGATATTTTTGCAGGACTTTCCAGTCATGTGTTTAGAATTGAATAACGATGCTGAGTCGGAAGTGAAAATCGATGTTTTCGAACATTTTGGAGATAGCATTCATATTCCAGTAACTTCAGTTGCACAAGTCTTTGTTCGTCTTTATGTGGAAATGAGCGTTCTCATAAAACAGGATACGGATATCAAGACTTTTCACCGTAGAACTTCCTTTACTCGCTTAATTGAATTTACATTGAAAAATTGAACGCGCTCGAAAATAAATGCAGAATAATGTATCATATACCACGGATCCTCATCAATTAGATGGGTTGCTGTCCCGTCTGAAACTTATGTGTTATACCACAGTCGCATAAGCTATAATTTTCCTTCTCTCTACGGCTTAATACCTCAACGAGCAGCCGAGAGACTTACTGTTTCTGCCTCAACTTCGCACGACTGTATCGTCATTTGTATTGCCAAATGTATTGTCGAATGTGTCGCCACGAATGTATCGCCACGAACGCATCTCACAAATGTATCGCACGAATGTATCGCACGAATGGATCGCAAGAATGCATCGCACGAATGTATCGCCTTGTTAACTCAACGAGCAGCCACAAGGCTTACTGTTTCTGCGACGAACGTCGCACCAAAACATCGTCATTTGGTCCAGCTTCGTAAAATAGAACATTGAATCTCACCGGGCCAAAGTTCAGTTGAAACAATCGCGTAATGACGCACACGATATAATGGAAGATATGTAGAAGCAAGAGTACTAAATTTATCCTTTAATGTTACAAGTTGTCGCATTATAGCTTTTCTGTATGCTGTGTGAGTGAGTGTAAGGTGATTTATTTCACCTGAGATGAGAAACTGAATTACAAATGCCAGTTATTGTGAATTCTGTATCTCTTCTAATGTAACAATCGTGAGACTCAACCTATGACAACACCATGAAAACATTGTATTAAAAAATAACCACCTCATTCCAGAGCTGCTTAGCTTTTTCCTAGAAATATTCATCAAAAGAGGCAACCGATTACGACGTACATTCAATTGAATATTCTTAAAGCGAGTCATTTTTAACAAACAGAAAACATCAAAGGGTTGTTGTCTTCCGTAACATGCACCCCCCGTTATTACTTTGCTTCTTTTTGCAGCAGCTGAATTCAATTTTGAATTGAAGTTTTACAATGTCCATTCATGACGGAAGAAAGCCCTTTTTATCTCAAACATTTAGGATAACCTGAACGCAAAAGGGCTATTAATTTGCAATTTCCCTTTGGAATACTTTTCAAGGGGAGCTCAATATATTGGTAACACTGAATATTGTTACAAGTCTCCGGAATACATATAATCTGTTAGACTGTTCGAAATCAGCTCTTTTTGGTAATGAGTTCCAGCAGACTTGCATATTCGCAGTTCTAATTCAATCACTTTCAGGTGATATTTAGAGCGCATTGTTCAATGAAGAAGAAGAACAGATACCACCGTATGCAAATCTTTCCAGTTGGGTGAATTCAATCAAAATATACTTAGTCGGCAGAACGTCGGTGACTTTTTCAGGGTCTTCGGAGCATCTGGGATCCATCTGCTCCTGGAACACGCACTCTTTTCTAAGATATTCAGGACCTTGTCTTGACTGCTGCGAAAGTGAGATGGGGAATGAAATGACTGGCCAGACGATACTCCTAACCCAAACGATGCGCATGAAGACAGAGGAAATGGCTGTTCTCCGCAGATTGTGCTCGGTGAGAGCGGCGCTCAATTTTGGCTCTATCGCCCCGCACGCTTCCATCAGGCGGCCGTGTGAAGGGGGCATGATATCGTCCCGCACGCTTCCATCAGGCGGCCGTGTGAAGGGTGCATGATATCGTCCCGAACGCTTCCATCAGGCGGCCGTGTGAAGGGCGCAGAGCTGTAAGCCCCTGACACATCCACAGAAATCTTCACTGTTCTTGGAACTCAACCTTATATCGTCCTGTGTTAAAACATTGATTTCAAGTGATATACATAACAAAATGTAAGCGCATTTGACCTTCATTCGGAAAATATCACTATCATGCGAGTATATTCTGAGGAAGTATGAATTATTGAAGAAGATGACGTGAATATTTTATTTGCGTTCAGTAAAACAGATTTTCAAAGGCTTCCGGTATAAAGTTGAAAATTATTCTGCTGGGTCTAGTCGTGTGTATTTTAAATCTTCAATATGCGGCTTAGGTATTAATATTTACTTTCTGTGTATTATGAAACGAGCGTACTTTTCCAGTAGTTTTTTTAAGAACCTGAAGATTAATTTACATTTCAGTCCACATAGCTGAAACTTTATGTACTAGGCAGCAATTTTTCTTGGCGTAAAAAAGATATAGTGATATTTCTATAAAACATGTCTATCTCGTTTTTCTAAGATTCAGCAACTTTTCACACGCAAGAAAAAATAAGGCCTTGAAGAGAAAGCTTTAGTTTCAAACCCGTCGAATTCGAAAAAACAAGCTTAAAGTTTCATAAGTCTTAGCCCTTCGCAAATTACTAAGGCACCACCCACACAGCGTGGAATCAGATGTTCGGTCGCCAAGGAATAACCCTTTCATTGTTCTAACTTCGGAATTTTCTGCAGGCCAGCCAAAAATTCAAGAGAATCCTGTAAAAACTTCAGTTTTGTTGATGGTAATATTTTTTCACAAAAGGCGAGCGTTTTTCGACAAGTGAACTTGGCGGACTGGCTTCGACATGCGAGCAAAAGTTCGCGAACGACTCCTATCATTGGAGGCAAGTTTCGAGGGCGAAAACAACGTGAGATTCCCATCAGAGCTTACAAAGTTTGTACTGGTCATCTGGTCTGACCGTTGACAGAAGTAGACCGCAAAATGGAGTCTTAAAGAAATATGTCCTAAATATCAGCAGGACGGTTAGGGTAAACAGGAAGGGATGTGCTTTGAAACTAAACAACACGTTTTTCTTAGCAGAGGTCTTCGGTGTTCATTGGAATCCAATATGATTCATAATTCACATCGTTCGTTGAAGATAATTTCCTCAGAAGTACTCCGGAATTAAGGCCCGTTTTAGGATGCAGTTATGCTTTGTGTTTACGCACGAGTTAAGCGTCACCACATTGACAAAATGGGTGTAAAATGGATCTTCGTTACCATTTTCACACCTATTCAACATTTGTACGTTCTGCAAAAGTTGCGCAAGTGAAACTTAAAACGAGATAATCAAATATTTATTACAAACGTGAATGACCGGAATTGTGCTTCCGTCGTAAGAAATATCTACTTTTGAGAAAATGAAATGAAACGCAGAAGTCAGAGTTACGTCAGTAAAATGCATTTGTCAACATTGTTGCTTGGGTAAAATTTTACGTATCGGTGAAGTGACTATAAAAACTTGAACGATTCAGATATTAAAATCGTTTTAGTTTTTCTTATCAATAAACGCTCCTACATTGTTGCAACATAGGGAAAATGAATGAACGTCAATGATACTTCTTGAAGATAGAACGGATTACATCCATTACAACCGTTATCCGATTGATCATAGGGAATTTATGATGGTTATTTTACTGTTTACCAACGATCCTAAGTAATATAGCAACAACCCGTTTGGGTGAAACCCTTCATATGAGATTCCCCAGGCTCAGCACAACAAACACAATGGAATAACAATTTACAGTCCCCGGTCCTAGAGAACAGTTACATCAGCCCTTAATAAACGCTTCGATATCGGCCGGCTATTCTGACTATTGGTAGCCATCAATCAAGCATTCATAGGCAGCAGCGGATTGAATATATCATAAAGGCGCAGGCAGGAGGTTCACACGGATGCGATTACAATAGAATCCACGATCTCTGTTCAAACGTAGAGTTTAAATCTGGGTCACTCGAGAGTCGCACGAGTCGCAGACTAAAAAGAGCGGTTGGCTAGAAATGCAGCCTCACTTTCTATATGAATAACTTTCGACTAACTTAAAATGCTGATCAGGTATTTGCATTTGATTATGCATGTTTTTATGTATAGTTAACGTTGTCATTTAGAAAATACGAAGACTTACTAAGCGTGCCTTGAGAAGAGATTCCCAAGCGAGGCTCACTACAAAAGGTTCAAAATTGAATGTGAAAGTATTATGAGTATCAAGGGTGATGCAAAAACTGTGAATGAATGCCTTTTGGAACTTGAATAAAAAAGAAGAACATCTTGAGATTGAAATTCAAATTAGACAATATTGTTAAATGAATCGAATGTTCGTTCAGCCATTCTGAAAGTACAATACGTCCGTTTGAAAATTAAATTGAATAATATTTTCGCGCAATTTATTGCCATATTTCTTTTTGATTATATTTCAATGGTATTGATAGGACGGATATCAAGTTTCATGTCATGAACTACTATAATGTTACTACTTAGAGAAATTTCCCGTCATTAAAAAACGTGCTTATTCGAAATTTCTCTGTAAAACATAATATATACTAAATATTGATAAATTGAAATTCACACAGAATCTGGCCTAAATTGTAGTTACATATTAGAAACAAATAATATAAAACTGAGTACTCGAACAAAATTTATCGAAGTAAGAGTCAATATTTGACAGAAAACTCGGTCTTTCAAAGTGTAGAAGTTAGATAATCCCCTCGTATAAGCCAACAACACGCAGAAACACCAGCATTTGTAAGTTCATATTGATATCAAGTGCTTATCTAAATAATTTCGCACCATTGAGAAAGTACTCTCATTCAAAGATTTCAACTAACTACCTGATGAACAAAGTTCCCTAAATACTGAATTCATGTGAGCCAGAATATTTTGTGAGACCAAAACAACATCCGCCGTGAGAACAGAAAGCTTCCGTTCGGTCGAAACTGAATCTACTCATGGGCTACAGTTGTTGTAACCTGCGTATGTTGAGTAAACATTCCCTACACAAATTTAATCAAACCCATTTGTCAATTTCGATAACTTATTGGACGCTCAATCGAACAAATGTTAGCAGCTGTGGCAACTGGCATTGATGACAGCAGGCTTAGCGATAACATAACTTTTTATTTCGTCCGTAACAGCAGCAGCCCCTGGCTCAATTCTTCCGAAGTTCATGAAAAACGAAAGCCACGTAGTTATTTCTAAGCTCATCCAATATACTTCCGATGCGTTGTAAGTCTTTATGGAGGTTGTAGATCACTCCATGTGATCTAATGAAGATTCATGCTCAGAGAGCCAATCCCGAACAATGTTAGAGCAGGGCATACCAGCGTTCCAGCGTTGCCATCATGAAAAACAATACGAATTTGCTTTAAATATCACAATCGATTTATTATAGACTTTTCTTGTGATACTGCAGTGAAAAGAAAATGTCATTCATCTATCACTGTGTTACGTAAAGTATCTAGAGATAAATGTTAAGACAAACTAACAAACAGATAATAATCGACAACCAGATAGTATTAGTAGGTAGTTCAACAGAGCAAATATTATCCATGGACAAGGGAATTATTTCGATTATGAAAATGGCATATGTATATTAATTCACAATTCTCCTTCATTGATATTTTTAGAAGATACTTAGCGTGGTGGTGGAAACTCACGTGGTGAGAAGTTATTACACGCTGTAACTGGACATAATCAAGGCACTGGCGCTGCAAAATCTCCCAGTCGATGGCAAGGGCTCATCAGCATCAATCACGGGTCCTGATATCCTTGCCTCGCGCGAATTCAGTAACTCATAATATTTTCGGGAGAAATTTTGATTGAACTTCAAAAAATTTGCTCCAAAGGAATTTAAAAACGAATCATGAGCAATCGGGAAACTTGGACGAAATTCGTTCGGGCAAGACTGACTCTACAGGAGACAATTTTTTCTGTCAAGGGGCTAAATAATTGAGAGAAGGAAATTCCAGAGAGATATTTCTTGCAGCGCGTAATCCATTTTGGAAAAGTTGGATTTGATCTTTAGGACTTTGTTTAAAATTGTTAACCGACGTATATACTTATAATTATTAGCTTCTAGGTTGTTGAAAAATAAAGACCCACTTAAGAAAAACAGTTTATTTCGGAAAATGAACATTAACATGTTTAAATTAGTCAAAATATGCGCCTTGAGCATCGATGCATCTCTACCATGGATCAACGAGATCATGCATTCCTCGTTGATAAAAAGTTATTGGTTGCAGTGCAACAAAATCTTTGCAAGCTACGTCAACCTCTGATTTGCACCTTACCGTTTCACGATGCAAAACTACACGTAAGTGCTTAAAAAATGACAGTCAGAGGGTGAAATATCGGAATAATACTCCGAATGTCGTAGAGTCTTGCATCTCAAGTCTGCGAATTTTTGAAATTGAGAGAGCCTCCGACAAATTGAGTGACGATTTGTAGGGAGCCTCTGACGATCTTTCTTTCTAAATGTCGCAACGTATTGTTGTGGCGCGGAACTGGGCCATGTGCATTCATCAATGCAGGCGTCGCTGCTTTAAAAGCGAGCATGCATTTCAACGAATTCATTGCAGCAAATCTGTGTTTTAACGTTCTAACTGGCTTCCAGAAAGTTGCAGTGGACAACACCTATTGCAGACTACTAGACGATCACCATTATCTTTCGCTGAAGGAACTTTGGATTTGGGAAATGCTTCAGGGACTCATCACGATCAGGCCACTGTCATGATTGGTAAAGTCACCATAAGATATCTACTTTTCGTCACAAATAACTATTCGGTCAAGAGAAGGACCATTTGCGATACTCAGAAAAATCAATGACCACACCTCAAAATATCGAACTTTTTGACCTTCATTGAGCTCATGCGGTATCGTTTTATCTAGCTTCTACACCTCATAAATTGCTAGCGAGTGGCGTGAGACCATCGCAGTTCCAACATCAAGAGTGTGAGTCATTTTCCTGACCCTCTGACTGATATTTTGCTCAAAAATTGCCTTCCGGCTGCTCATTTTTATAAAGCTGCTTGAAGTTTTCTACCTTCTTAATCTTCAATGCTCTTATCACCATTACGGAATTTCTGAAACTATCTTCGTACTGACCGATCACATGTGGACCCCTCACCCGATGCTGTGTTTGGGAGGTACTGTACTCAAGCTTAAACTCATATGAAAAAAAAATAGGCGAAGGTATACTTTTCTTTAATTGTAATGAAGGCCCTATGTGCACCAAGGATGTTTCATGTCTGAAATAAATTGAACATCATTAAAGTTCCTTCTTGAATTATCATATGTGCCGAAATTTCTCAAAAAAATATACTGATAATACTATGCTAAAATAGCATAGCTAGACCCAACTCCTAGATCGGTATTGTTTTCCAAAAACCTAATATGTAATTATAGTTTGGAACTATAGTAATTCTAGCCATGCTGCAACATTATTTGCCTCATTTTTGTATGAATGAAAATGAGATTTTGCTTATTAATCAAATAATTATTGTACGAATATAAATACAGTAACAAAATTCAAGTTGGTGAAAATTTATGATCAACAATTGACATAAATGAAAGAAACCTAAACAAAACAGCGTTCCTGAGCATTTCAAGAAGTTACATGAAAAGCGATATTGTAAATCATTTCGATAGTATCTCTACAATGTTTAAATTATTGCCTCAGAATAGAGATCTATCATCATAGACATTTTTATTCCATTCATTGATAAATGAACTTCTGTAAAAAAATTCAGTTCTACAAATGCTTCTCAATAAAGTGCGCACTAACTGAAATCACGTCGGCGAACGACGGTTTAATTTTGCAGAATGAATGTTAAATAGTGGAGAAGTACGAGTGTTCTAGAGTACATCGCCCTGTGACAAGACAGGTGTACACCTGCGGTGGTAGTCGATCCCTGCAACAAAAAATTAGCGTGACGTTGGTTCCAAATGTGGCCAATGTCCTTGGCTGGAGGGCACAGGCTGACCGATAGCGTGCGGGCAGTCACACTCGTACCTACTGTCACTCCCCTGCCTTCCGATAGAAGTAATCAACACGCACAAAACTGCGGTCAAATTGTCAATAGCGTGTATACATCGACGAGTTTTACAGTGTCTTTTAATCTTTGTTACTCACCCACAGCATGCAATCAAAACTGTAGGACCATCCTTGTTTCTTATTATCCTACAACAAATGTGTTTTTTTTTTATTTATTTATTTTAGGTGAATGAATAATCAGATACATGAGGTGAGAAATATTGCAGAAACGAAGGGCATTTTCTTCCGTTGGAGTCCCACTGTTATGTGCGAATCGTTTGAAAGTAGCGTGAAATTTCGATGGAAGGAGCTGTTCGAGGGTGGTCTGCGCAGTGGACATGTCGGTTCAGATTAGAGTGGTTACTGCGGGCTCCCCTGCGTTGGTGGCAGCACGCAAGGGCGATTTACCAGTCACATTCAAGGTTGCGGAATTTATTAGAGTACTGCTGTCCACAGAAGCCTTTTCACCGCTAGGAACAACTGCGAGGAACTTTGAAGAGTCTGATATGCCAAACTTGAAATTGCGTAATTGGTCGACAAACAGTTCATTCAATTTTAACCAGGGAATCCTCCTCAGTCGTATCCAAGAACAATCCGTATTGGATGATCGTATTGCCATTGCAATAAGTGTCATCCAAGACTGTTAAGGTGGCGGTGTGCGAGAGTGTGTACTTAATTTTGAGTATGAACCTTGATAAATGAACATTTAGGCTCTAGAAGCTAGATTATAATCTCTCAGTTTCAGTGCGCGCGTATGATTAGTTTATTTTTCTTCATTTTTAACTCTGACGATCGGATTTTTGTGCCACAAAACTCTGCCGTATATGATATTCTTTGCTGTCGTAATTTATCTAAGTGATACGAAAACTCAGATCATCTTGCTTGGTACTTTGCCTGCTCGCTTGCTTGTATTCGTACGCTCTTCAGTAGTAACTTGGAGAAGACTATCGTACTGGGTGCGGCAGTGAAGGCGGACGTATATACTTGCAAGCATATACTGAGTGTAACTTGAACTTGTGTAACTACTTGCA